>PVJO010004812.1:0-105364 GCA_004026905.1 Hystrix cristata
TTTTTTCCTTTGTTTTTCAGAGTACTATTTTTTGGCCCAATCTTGACAGATTACACAACACGCATCTGATTTAAACTCCAAAGCCATGTGACATGAGAATGGAGATGAGTAGAGAAAATTCATTTTTTACTATATTATTTATCAAAGTTTTTGGAGCGCCTCTCATTGCAATTCAAACAAAAACAAAGTTCCCTTTCTCCTGTTTCAAAGCACACTGTTTATACCTCGATGTAGCATTTATTTTATTCTGCTCTGCTTTATGGGTACTTTATAGCGTATTTTATATCTCCATCAAATTAGCTGCACCTTAAGGGTGAGGACCAGCCCTGTTCATCCTTGTGTTTCCAAGCATACATGTAACATGCAGGTTTATACAGGATTCCAGGGCCTCTAAATGTCTGATAAATTGACTTGGTTTCTTTCCAGAAGAGTTTTATATGACGTCAGTAACATTACTGCACGGCGAATGTTTCCACCGTCATTTTCTATGGCTTGAACTCATGTAGGATTATCAAATAAATAATAAACTTCTTTCCCAACTGCATTTGGCCCAACTTTCGCCTTTTGGGGTGTCAGTAAAAACAGATAGGTACGCTACCTTTTCAGAGGAGTCAGAAAAAAGAAAGGAAAGGAGGCAAGAGATTATTAACTTTTATTAAGAAGTAGCCATGTTTACTAGGTCCCTTTACTTTCTTGTCATCCCTGCAGACTTGTTGTTCTTAGTCTGCCTTGTTTTGCTTAACATGTTGATTCTAGTTCCTTCCATTATCACACAAGAGAGGGAATGAGGGGCAGGGAGGGAAGCACAAGAGACGGTAATGGGGGAATGAATATGATCAAAATATACACAATGAAATCCAATATTTTGTAAGACTAATGGCCCCTAATTTTTTACAAAAGAGAAAAATATTTATGTGCCATTTTGTGTTCTTTGCCATTTTCTCATTTAATCTTCACAGCAAGACAGTCAACTGACTTTCAGATACACGGTTGCTTACTCAAAATTATGAAGCTGGTAGGTTGCAAAAACCTATGTTCCTTCTTTTAAAGAATGACCGCGGGCTCATCTACTGTTAATCACTGAAGAAGCATACAGAGAATGAAGTCCCATGTGCTAAGTGATAACATACTTCATGAGTGATCCCTGCAAATTATTATTCTGGAAAATGAATTTCCAATATAAACAAATATTCAACTTTTCCTTGTTTTCACTGTTATCTAGAATTATCATTTAATTTTATGTTTTCTACCCATTTTTATTATAATTATGATGTTAGTGAACAAAATAATTGCATCAAATGAAGCTATTGAAATTTATCAAAAGAGCTGAATTCAGTGGAATGATCAAGATAATTAATTCATAGGTACACATAGGATTAGATAGAATAATAAAATTGTACTGTCAGTGCAAAAACTTAATTCTTGTGCAATTTTATAAATGCCACAATAAAATGGAATGAGACTAATATATATAAAGGTATAAGATAATTTATTTTTGACAGGAAGATTATAATGATTTCCCAAATTAAAAACAAGGGAAAAAAGATTTATAATGGATTCACATTGCATAGAGAATGGCCACCATATTCAAAATCTTTAATGGCTAATGTTAGTAACTTTGAGAAAATTTCCCTATGTCTGACTTTAGGTAAATATTTGTATATTTATGAAACCCCCAAATAATTTGTATCAAATGTCACCTTAATTATGTTCTTTGGGGCTTTCTAACAATCCCTACTTAAATTTCCTGATAAGATTTTCAAGATTAGCCTCTGTGAATGTCAGTTTATTCATGTCTCTGTCAATAATCATTATTGTCAGTATTTTTTATTTTAGTTATTCTAATAAGTGTACTATTGTGTATAATTTTGGTTTAAAATCACATTTCCTTAATGACAAATGATGTTGAACATCTTTTCATGTGTTTATTTATTATCTGTATATCTATTTTTAGTGAACTCTTCATGAGTATCTTTTGCTTAAGTGTTTTCTTACTGTTGAATTGTAAATGTTCTCATACATTCTGGATACAGACTTTATTTAAACTTGCCTGTTTTCTTTTAGTTGGTTGCTTCTTTCTTTCTTCTAAAAGTGTTTTCCACAGAGCTCATACTTTTTTCATAGTCAGTTTATCTTTTCTTGTATGGATTGGTTATGCTTTTTAGATCATATTTTAAAAAAGAAAAATTCCACGACAAACTCAAGTTTCATGTGGGTTTTCTCCCGTATATCCTTCCAGTTGTCTTATTTTAAATGTTTTTCTTTAATTTTTTTATTATTTTTACCAAGAACATGTATTGGTACATTGTATACATAATGATCATAATCAACATGGTTATTTTGTACCTGTACATGATACATCTTGGTTTTCCCCCCTCTTCCCCCCTTCCCCTCCTCTCCCTTCCATTCACCCACCCCTCTCTATTTGCAACAAGTGTAGCTACATTTTCCCATTTTTTCCCCTTTCGTCTTACTTTTCTTTTAACCTTCTTCTTTATCCTCCTTTTCCCTATCTAGTTCTCTCTTTTGAATACTATCTCTCTTTTTTCTTTTTTAAACAAAATATCTATTCTACCCCTTTGTCCTTATTTACACTTACGGTTTCTCATATCAGAGAAACAATTCGATGTGTACTAATAAGTGTCTGATTTATTTCACTTAATAGCATGTTCTCCAGGAACATCCATTTACATTTAGTTCCATAATCTCTTTTGAACTAATTTCATAGGAGACATAAGCTAGGTGTCGAGATTTATTTTCTCTGAGGGTATTTAATTGCTCAAGCACCAATTGTTGACCATCCTCTTCTCTGTCAAATCGCCTTTGCAACTTTGTCAAAAGACCCTCAATACATGTTTGTGGGTCTATTTCTGGGTCAGCTATCCTGTTCCAATGGTTTATTGATTTGCCAATACCACATTGTCTTGATTAGTGTAGATTATGATGCATCTTAAAATTAGATAATATGAGTCCTTCAATATTGTTCTTTCTTTTTATAATTATTTGGGGGTATTCTAGGTCCTTTGTCTTTCCATATACATTTTCGAGTCAATTTATCAATACATACAAATTATGCTTGCTGGAATTTTCAATGGGAATGCTGGACTATATAGGTCAAATTGAAAGGAATTAGCAGCTTGGAATCACTTAGTGTTCCAATCCATACATATGGTATTTCACTAAGATTATTTAGGTTCTCTTTTAAATATTTCATAGCATTTTGTAGTTTTTGAAATATACATCCTGTGCAAATTTTAATCATATCTAAGCTTCTTTTGTTTTTATGAAGATATTTTTAAATTTAAATTTTCAGTTATTTACTGATCATAGGTAGGAATATGATTAAATTTTGTTTATTGTCCTTGCACCCTGCAACTTGCTAGGCTCATTTATTAGATCAAGGGACTTTAAGAGCTAGTACTTTGAGTGTAATGTTGACTGGGAGTCGTAAGAGAGAACATCCTTCTAACTTTCTAACTCCAAGGGAACCTTGTCTTTCACTAACAAGTACGGTGTCAATGTAGACTTTTTCACAGATGTCCTTTATTAGATTAAGGGAGTTCTAGTCTGTTTGCTGTTTTCATCTTGAATGGATGTGAATTACACTGAATGCTTTTTCTGTATCTACTGAGTTAATTATGTTTTATTTTCATTTTTGTTGTTGGTCTACTAATATGGTACACTTATATTAAATTCACTTGTATTGGATGTTGAACCCTTTGAATTACGAGGTGAATCTCTTTTGTTCTAATTTTCTTTAAATATGTTGCTGCATTTGAATTGAATCAGAAATTATTACCTGTGTTCACAACGGGATACCGTGTGTACTTTGTCTAGTTTTTATATTAGTGCAATACATTTTTCTCCTAACTTCTGAAAAGACACTCTATGGAAGAGGTATTATACCATCCATAAATGTTGGGTAGAATCTAGAAATGAAACCATCTAAGCCTGAAGTTTTCATTTTGGGAAGGTTTTAATTTATAGAGTCAATCTTTAATAGATACAGAATATGAGAATTCTGAAGTTTCACACATACGTGTATCATTATAAGTTTTAATAGTTATATATTTCAAGGCTTAATAAGTTTCATATCATTTCTTGAAGGCGTAATATTATGTTCAGTATTCTCTTACTTTTAAGTGATGGTGGAATAAGAAATTAGGTCATCGGTCTCATTCCTAGTATTGGTGACCGTTTAGCTACTCTCATTCTCTTTTATTTTGTTTTACAATCTGGTTAAAAGTCTATTAATTCTACTGATCTTTTAAAGAACCAAGTTTTCTTTTGAATGATTTTTCATAATTTTTTTCAAATTTATTTATCATCATACATATATCATTTTTTCTTTCCTTTAAGTTTAGTTAGTTCTTTTTTTTCTAAGTCATTGATGTGAAAATCTAGACTACTAATTCAAGACCTTTTTTCCTTCATGATATAAGTATTTAATATAAAATTTCCCTGTAAGCATTGCCTTATCTGCATCACTCAAATTTCAATATTTTTAAAATTTATTTAATTAATTTTCTTTGAGACTCCTTCTTTGATCTGGGATTATTTAGAAGTTGGTTTACTAGCCATCCACACACATGTTTGGGGATATTGTAGGTATCTCTTATTAATTTCTATTTTAATTCCATTGTAGTTTAAAGAACTGTGCAATATGATGTGGTTCTCCCTCTCTCTCTCTCTCTCTCTCTCTCTCTCTCTCTCTCTCTCTCTCTCTCTCTTTTTATTCTCTGTTTTGGTGAATGTTCTCTGCCACATCAACTCAGATTGCTACATAAGGACATTACCTCTTCTTGCCATTTTTATTTAATTCTCACAAACTTAGAGTGGATGCCATGGAGTGCCTTAAACTACATTATAAACATCTTAGAGCTTAGGAAAGTCATTAGGTAGCCAGGGATGGTTGTATAAGCCCATAATCCCAGCACTTTGGGAGTCAGGATGATTGCAATTTCAGGCCCGCATTGGCAAGTTAGCAAGACTCTATGCCAAAAGACAAAACAAAAAAGTTAAACAGGGCTGGGGATGTAGCTCATATGAAAGCCCAGGCATCCATCACAAGTACAAAAGAGAGAGCGAGAGAGAGAGAGAGAGAGAGAAAATACAAAAGTCTTTGGGTTCCAGATAAAATAAAATTGAGACTGCATAAGAAAAGTTATTGTTTTGTCCCCATTTTAACTTCTTTTATTCTTTATCTATGCACAATGGAGAAGTTGTAGAAAATGCACCAAGATACCTTTCTTACTCCCTCTATTTAAAATTCAAGTGCCACAGAAACACTAAATCTATTGGAAGACAGAGTAGGTCGAACTCTTGACGACATAGGTGTAGGCAAGGAGTTTATGAACAAATCCCCAGTTGCCCAGGAAATATCACAAAGAATCAACAACTGGGACCTGATCTTACTAAAAAGCTTTTGCACAGCAAAAGAAACTACCAACAGAGAGAAGAGACAACACACAGAGTGGGAAAAAATTTTTGCCAGTTATTCCTCTGACAAAGGACTAACATCTTGAATATATAAAGAACTCAAAAAAATCAGACCCCCCACATTTAAAGACCCAATCCAAAAGTGGGCACCAGAAATGAATAGACACTTCTCAGATGAAGAAGTAGAAACAGCAAATAAACATGAAAAAATGTTCAACATTACTGGTCATTCAAGAGATGCAAATTAAAACAACCCTGAGATTCCTCCTCACTCCGGAAAGAATGGCTATTATCAACAAATCAGCCAATAACAAACACTGGAGGGGCTGTGGAGAAGAAAGAACCCTTCTCCACTGTTGGTGGGAATGTAGACTGGTGCAACCACTGTGGAAATCAGTGTGGAGATTCCTCAGGGAAATAGGACTAGAAATTCCATTTGACCCAGGTATTCCACTACTTCGTATCTTCACAAAAGAATTAAAAGCATCATATATGCACACCTATGTTTTATAGCAGCACAGTTTGTAATAGCTAAATCTTGGAAGCAGCTCAAATGCCCATCAGCAGCAGAACGAATAAAGAAAATGTGGTTTTTGTATACAGTGGAGTACTACTCTGCCATAAAGAATAATAAGCTTGAGATATTCCTAGGTAAATGGATGCATCTTGAGACCATACTCTTAAGTGAAATAAATCAGACACACATGTTTAAATA
Source organism: Hystrix cristata (assembly GCA_004026905.1). Classification (NCBI taxonomy): domain Eukaryota; kingdom Metazoa; phylum Chordata; class Mammalia; order Rodentia; family Hystricidae; genus Hystrix; species Hystrix cristata. Next base: position 6,155 of record PVJO010004812.1, read on the forward strand.
CTGCATAGTTTCTTTAGTGTGAGAAACGGAAGTGTAAATAAAGACTAAAATGTATTATATTGGGAAAGGAAAGAAAATGTCCAAATGGGAAAGGGAATAAGGGAGGGGGAAAGGAACAGAGGGACAAGAGAAATAAGAAATGGAAGGAAAAAATGGAAACAAAGCTTTTGTAAATAGGGAGGGAGGAGGGGGTGAGGGGAGGGGAATGAGAAAAAAAGAAGCAACAATATATGTAGTGTACAGGTACAAATCCCCTATGATGAATGTTATCACTATGTACATCTAAAATGTACCATTAAAATAAAAAAATAAAAATAAAAAATAAAATTCAAGTGGCTTAGTAGAATGAAAAGCATTTTCTAAGTCTCAATGTATAGTTACTTAGAACCATTTTAAAATCTATGTTAAATAAGAACGATGAGATTTGGGTTTACTTTCAAAGAACAAATAATGGAAAACAAACATAACACACACATATGAAAACAAGGAAGGAAAGGAGAAAATTAAGCAGAGAAAAAAATTAACATTTCTTCAATGAGGAAAATGAATATAAACACCTATGTGAAATATTTTTCTCTATGAGATCTTTAATTCTAGATAAATATGAATAAGTATAAATTGTATATCTCATTGGGTTTTTACTTTTATTCAGAAGCATAAAAGTTTTATTTTATAAATGTACAGACCATTTTTATTTTTGGAGCAATATCAAGCCGTCTGGAAACCATTAAATATTGAATGGAAAATTATTATTAAATCACACTTGAAATGTTGATAACTTCACTTATTCTTGTAGTTTGAGAACAGAAGAGTTTTCTTGTCTTGATAATTTGTATTCTGTTTATGTTCTAAACCACTAGGAAATGCTGTTTGTACCTTAACTGAATCATTAAAAATCCCCCTCACGTGTTTTGAAATGCCAGTAGCTCTTTCTGGAAGGATATCACCCTCATCTTCAAATCCGAAATACTCTACAGCCTATTTCTTTTAGCAGTGCATCACTTCTATTGGAAAGAAAAGAGAAAATGCTGTATTTGGTTTGCCACTTAGCGCATTTCAATTTCCTTCACCATATGTTACAGTTTTGTAGCAAACTCTATCTGCTGTCTCCTGGAGCCGCAAAGGAAGATAGGAGAACGCCTGCGCTTGCTTGTTGTCCTCAGATCCAAGTGCTTATTCTTAACTAGCAATGTGTAGGTCTATTTGCCAGGTTCTAAATTACCTTACAAGACAGTTGTAATTATTTTTCCCTTCTCCCTTTCTCCCTTTACGTGGTGATAGTTTTGAGGGAAAGGAATCATGTAGACAAAAACATTTTTCTAAAGTGAAAATCTTAATCTGTCCCTTTCAGCACGATGGTTCTCTATAGACTTCCAGGTGGCCTTCTAGTTGGCATATTTATTACAGAGCAGAGAAAGTTGTCGCGGGAAGCTGTGACAGCCCTTCTATATTTTCAGCTCAAATTCCAAGGGAGCTCAGTGCATATCTCACTTCAGCACGAACCAAGGATTTTTCCTGATATTTTATGCTGTGCAAAGAGATATAGCTGGATGAGTATAAAATCTTGGCTTTTGGAAAGTCAGTATTATCTTCTTTCACCATCTTCCGGTGTGAACGCAAATAAATGGTGTGACATGGGCTGAACTATTTACCACTTCAGCTTTGTAGTAGTCCTCTTGGTATAAAAGTAAAGGTAAAAAAAACAAAGTAAAGGTATTTTTCCACCACAAATAGCCCTCTGATATGACTTTTCTCTATGCTAAGAAAAAGAAAATCCAAACTTCTATCAAGGATTCTTTGACTACTTAAAACACAGGCAGGAGCCTTTAAAAACAAGTCAAATTAGTGACAGTATTTCTCGATGAGTTTTTTTTTTTCCATTCACAAAATCTTTTTCACAGATAAACTTATATTGGTGCAATTTTGGGGAGGGAGAATGAGATAACTTTGAAAATGGCATGCAATTGGAGTTACCAGGTTTAGCAAATAAAAATACACAGGAAAGAGTTAAATTTGTATTTCAGATAAGCAAAGCATAATTTTTTAGTAACTGTCCCAAATATTGCATGAGTATGCTTAGATTAATGTTAACTAGAATTAAAACTGAGTTCCAGTTTTGAGAATAGTAGATTAGATGCAGGATATAGGAACAAAAGTTGACAGGAATTTCTTGTCCAGAGGGAATTTTATAGAGAGCTTTGGTGCCTATAACACTGGCAAGGAAATATCAACTGAGTCAATAAATGCAGTTGCCAGAAGATCACCTCTCTTGTATCAAGGCGATATTGAATCTGTTCCCCTTTCTGGTGAAACATTTGAATGCCTTCTTCTAGTCAGAGTTTAATTTTAAGCAACAAACTGTTTTTAAACTTAAATTGTCTCCCATCCAAGTACTAACCAGGCCCGACCCTGCTTAGCTTCCGAGATCAGACGAGATCGGGCGCGTTCAGGGTGACAAAGCACCATACAAGGGACATGTCTTTAATTCTCTGCCCTGAATCGTGTCCTTCAGCAGCTACAAAGATCCGAGTTTGCCACCAATGAGAACTACAGTGTCACAGAGAGGACACCCACAAAGCACAGGCAATAGTCTGTTATCTTACCAAAAGCTCCACTACTGCTGAGTGTGCCTCCAGGGCTAGCTGGTTAATAGGGCATTGAGAAACCGAATGGGTTACATTTAACACAAGTGACTTAGAAATGGGGGGTGCTGTGCCTGTAACGTGCACCTTGAGAGACATAACAGTGTGCGGATCATTTCCATACACACTGATCACTAAAGCAGTCTACAGTGCTTGGTTTCTATTAATGCACTCATTTGTTCCAAGGTGGTAATTGATTAATAAAAGCATAATTTCAAAAGATCAATTTTAATAGAATCACTCTATCCTAACAAAGAGGAAGTTATTGTACCTGAAGTGTAGAGGAAGTAAGGAAAACAAGGCGTGCAAATGAATATGACATTCTCCCCAAGAACTTTTAGAAATGTTTTCTCTTTTTATCTTCCAGGTCTGCCTCATGCCAAAATCCATCCTCTTTCTCTGCCACTATATCATATATCTATTCATCCATCCATCCATTTATTTCTTTGAAAATATGTACAAGATCATTTAATTTTCACATAGCGTCAGTGATGCACACATATATACACATTCACACAAGTGTATCCCTCCACTTTTGTTCTTCTGCATCCTGATAATAGACATTTGTTGAACTAGTGTGAAAAGGCATCACAGCAGCTAAATGATGTCAGAAGGACTCCAATAACTGTACCACGAATAGCTGCGCTTTCTTAGTGACTCAACTTGGATAGCACCTTAAGAATATTAGCCAGTAATTTCTATTGCTCCCAGTTTCACACTCCAAAAGAATGAGATTGCTTCTGTCTTTGCGAGTGTGGCCGTGGTTTTCTCTTTAGCTGTTAACCTTCCTTAGCCTTAAGGACATTTCAAGGAGATGGTACCCAGTTTTATCAGCTGCTAATCTATTCTCCCACATGGGACCTTGCATTGTATTGATTACAATGAGGAAAATAATTTGGCTAGAAGTAGTATATATTGGCAGCAGTTGAGTTCATAGGATTAGAGACAGAGGGGAAAGCCAATTACATTCTTTTCTCTTCTTTCCCTTCCTTACTTCTGTCCTTCCTCCCTTCCTTTCTTCCTTCCTTCTTTCCTTTCTTCCTTCCTTCTTTCCTTCTTTCCTTCCTTCCTTCCTTCCTTTTTCTTTTCCTTACTTCCCAAGTAAGCTATGGGAGATTGGGAAATAGCTTTTATCTTACCTCCTATATTAGTTTGGTGGGCTGCTCTGACAAAATGCCACAGACTCAGTGGTTGAAATAGCACCGATCTATTGTTTCAGGGTTCTAGAGTACAGAGGTCCCAGATGGCAGCTGGTACCACTGGTTTCTTGCAGAGGCTGTGAGGAAGACTCTGCTCCATCTTTCTTTAGCGCCTTGTGGTTTGATGGCCATTGTTTATGTTCTTGGACTTGCAGATCTCTGCCTTTCTCTTCACAATGGCATTCTCTCACATTCATGGCTATTTCTGAATCTCCCTGCTTTATAAAAGAACCAATCACATTGCAGTAAAACTCACCCTAACAGCCTCATCTTATGTGAGTATCTTTAATTGCATGCTCACGGCTGCCTCAGTGTCCTGAATCAATGCAAAATGTTTACTTTTATGGTCATTTTGACTCTGGAAAAGAGCCAGAAGTCACATTGTGGAGGATCCAGTGAGTGAGGTAGATGATGACACCATAAATTTTTACGAGCCTTCCTTTCCATTCAATGGCACTCAGTTGCAACATTTACTGTATTTTTTATCACATCTTGTAAAGACATTCAAGAAAGAGAACTCCTGAAACTGCTTCAAAAAGGTAGCAAGAATGATATGATAAATACGTTTGAAGTGAGGGGGTGCATCTTGCGGGGGATTCGTGGCAATGTGTCATTTTACTGTAATAAAGGTTTAAAATTTAAACGTACACGCTGTAACTGTACGTTAGTTGTACAGTTATAGTTGTTCTTTACTAGAAAACACATACAACTAAGCTACATCATACCTCATAGTTTGATTACTCCTGTAAAGACCATATCTCCAAACAAAGTCACATTCTTAGGTGCTGGGGATTAACACCTAAACACATTAATTTGGGGGAGATGTAATTCTACGCACAGCTTCTGCCGTGTCGGGCTGACTTGCAGGAGACATGTACAGAGGCTTCCCTGCATGCCTGGCTCCAGGAGGCCAGGCTGTGATGCTCACTTGGTGACCTCACAAGACAAAGGAGTTGTTTTGAGGTACGTGACACTATGCACTACTCGAGCCCCAGTAAAAGAGAAGGAAGTAGCAAAGAAATTAATGTAGTAAGGTAATCAAATTAGCATAACTTATTTTCATCTGTATTTAGAAGGGACCATTATTCTCCATGCATAACTAACATGAACTTGCATCCTTGATACCAGGACTATATAATGGAGACATAAAATTAGGTTTATACAGAAGAAAGGAAAACTGTCTCTTGGTGTTGCGATACAGGATGGGCTTTGGAAACAGCCATGGCTATTAGTTCTGCCTCTGCCATTCACTGGTTCTATGACCTTGGGAATATTATTTTACCTTTCCAAGAAGACTCATCTATGAGAAGAGCCATGTGAGGCCATTAAATCAGTGCCACAACCCATATCAAATTATTAGCCTGCATTCTGTCTACTCATGTGGTAACTAAGGCTCAAGAATGATTCAACTGCCAGTATGAAAACAACCTTAGTTTTACCACTGCATGGATTGGCTAATTCTGATTGTGTGGCTCAAGCTGCATCCCATTCACCTGTTTTCTTGTCCACCTCTGTGTCCTCTTTACTAGAAAACACATACAACTAAGTTACAGCAGAAACCCACAAATCACAAGTGCTACATTAACTAGATTGGGAGATATTTATAACATAATGTCACCCTTTCCCTTAAAGTAAGTGATACAAACCACAGAGGTCTTAAAACAAACATTGCTTACAGAATAAGGTGAAGTTTGACTCTTCGTCCCACTGGCCATAGAATAGAAGCAGCAGAAATTGTAGGGGAAGTCAGCGGGATAAATGGTGCACAGAGGAAGAAATAAGCCCTGAATAAATAAGGTTCTGCTTGATGGATAGGAGATCTAACAAAGGACAATGTCTCTACCTAAAGGAACAGTCTGGGGAGCTGCTAAGGCACCTCCAAGGAGCAAGGGCACACGGAGAAAGTAAGTAGTGTCCAGCATGGAGCACGCCAGTGAGTATTTCCATCCACGTTTTCTTGAGATTCAGTAGACACAACCCAAGTCACTTCTTACAAAGATTTTTAAAAGAATTTTAAAATATGCTCCATCTGCCAATGGTTTTCTTTGTCTGGAATCAGAGGGACCAGGGCTTTAACCACAAAGGTGAAGGAGCAGGAAGATCCAATACAGCCTCGTGCACCGGGAGAATTTTAGGTTGGCGGTATCTCAACTCATCAGTCATTCAAGACCTAGTAAACCTTCTTTACTGAAACTTTTGGTTAATGCCAGTGATTTATGATCCACTCATGTACTGGGGACACTTGGATGTCTGATGGTCGCTTCTGTTAGATCATCTCCTCACTCTTCCCTGATCTCCCCCATGTTTTTGTATAGGTTGGAAAAAGATGCTCCGTATGTTTAGGACAGAGTCTTCTGCTGAAGGTCAGGATTTTAATTTCACAGCATTCGGCCCAGCTGCTCTGCTGTGTAAACTCTGCCTAAATACAGTGTATGTTGTTACTGTTGGAAATATATTGCTCATGGATACATAATGCAGCAAATTCCTGTGTAAATTTCTCTATAGCTTGAAGTGTTGAAACCTTAGCCCAGTTTATCAAAAACACAGCTGCTTTCCTTGAGGTTTCCGAAGGCTCAAAACAGTTTTTTTCTTTATGAACTTGTGAGAACACCCTGAGGAAAACAGCTGCGTGATTGCAAAGAGGAAGAAATCTCACATGAGTGTGAAGTATTGTAATTTAAATAAGAGCGCTATTTTCAGGCCTTTTCATTTTAAGATCATTTCATTATTTTATTTTTCCCTCAATAAGTTGTCTAGGAAAATAAGAGAGCAATTACTCTAGGGACTGCAGGCACTATAGCAGGCAAATTAAGGGTTTTAATTGAGAATATCAAATGTTGTGCTACACAATTAATAGAGATGTGATAGCAGTATTTACATATGTGGAATATTTACCGTATTCACTTTGTTCTGTTTAAATATGAAGCCAAAAGCAAAGGAAAAATAACAGATTTTGTTAATTCTCTTTATTTCCTTCAAAAATGGTGTCTGTTCCAGCCACTTGTGCTACTCACAATTTTAGTTTTTTCCTTATATTACTGCACATAAAAACATGCAAACTCTCATAGTAACTTTTATATTTTATATAAATAAATATAAGCACACTACTGTTCACCGAACAAGCGATACAATAAAAAACCTTTCATGTTTGAAAGCTTTTAAGATTTTATCTCAAATTGAGTTGTCTACTGAATAGGATTTAATCAGACCAGCCACAACTCTATCCTATTTCTTATCATTTTCATATTTTTCATTTTGTATCTGTATGGATTGCTTTCTGAATAGCTGATTTGGATCTATCTTTCATCTTATTAATTCTATGTGTAAGTTGTTTAATCCATCCATCAGAGTTTTTAATTTCTGAAAGTTCTATTTGGTTCTTATTCAAATTTACTCATTCATTTTTAGCATGTATTTCCTACTCATTCTTTCAAACTCTATTTAGGCATATTAAATACTCTCTCTATATATATATATATATATACACACATATATATATAAAGAGAGAAAGAGAGAGAGAGGGAGAGAGAGAGTCTTCTTTTCTAATATTTGAGCACTTTATAAGTCTTTACAAAATTGAGATACTTCCAATATTGAAGTCTTGTTGTAGTCTCTGTTATTTTTGCTTATCCTCCCTGATGGAGACTGAGTGTGTGTGTGTGTGTGTGTGTGTGTGTGTGTGTGTGATGGCTGAATGTAAGAAGCACGTCTTGCGAATTTGTCAGTGGGACCATCTTAAGGTGCAGGGCGAAACTGGGTTCCTCCAGAGGGAACGTGGGTTTGCTTCTGGCACTTGCTTTATTGGAGAGAATGGGAAAAAGAAGTGGGGAGACTGTTTAAAACTATTTTACATTGAACTAGCTGGGTTTTTTTATATATATATCAGACAAGGTGACATGAGTTTTTACCAAAAACCTGTCTGAACACTAGCTCTTTGGCATACATGCTTGGCGATATTGATTTCCCCAGTTAGAGCCCCAGTTGAGAAGGACAGCTGTCTACACTGCGTCTATTTGAAGGGCAGGGTTTATTCCTCATTCAAACTTGAGCATTATTCAGAGATTGCCTATTAAATTCTTCCAACTTAGTGGGCTTGCACTTTACTTTTTTACATCCTTGTACCTTATGCAACAATAAAAGTTGAAATACTGAAGTCCACAGGATTCTGGAGGGATCATCGAGGGAAAAGCCATCTTTGGTGCTTCTTTATATTACAAGATTTCACGTTCTCTATCTATGTAAAACTTGTGCATTTGGTTCTTCCATGACTGTTAAGAGATTTTTTTTCATTTTCATATTTAAAACAGAATTTTATTACTTGAATGCATCTTGAGTTCTTTCAGGGCTGTACCTTGACATCATACTGTAGAGAGGTAAATTAACCCTATTGATTTCTTTCCATGGTTCTCCTGAGGTTACAATTTTATGTACGAAAATTAGCTCCTATAAATCAAGAGGGATCATAGCACATTCCTGGGGAAACACAATCACAAAACAAAGCTACCCCATGCTTCCACCCAACTCACTCCTTGCCTTTCCTATCTTGCTATGTTTTCATATAGCTGGACATAAATCTAAAACACAAACCACACTTCCCAATTAAAAAGATAAAAAAGAAAAATACTCTTAGATTTCAAAACTAATTCAGGATAATTGCTTTCTACTTGTGGCAAATAAAACCAGATAGATTTAGTATTCCAAACTTGGGAGGTATTCCGCAGATATACAGTACCAGTCGAGTTATTTTGCCAGTCATTTCCTAATCTCTTACATTTTTCATATCATAATGTCTTTGAATTACATCGTATGAAAAATGCCATTACATTTACCTGAATTTTAATTTGTTTCCTAGATTAAAATTGGAGTATATTTTCATGTATCACTGAGTATTCCGAATCTCCATGATAATCAGATGTCAGGTGCAGCTTCATTCTGTTATACATTTATCTATAATGTACATGTTGCTGCTGCCTCTAGAGAAGGTCATCTTCAGTCTTCAGACCTATCCCTAGAAAAGCTCCAATGCTTCTCACACTTGCCAGCACTTAGCAAAGGAAACTTGAGTTCATGTCCTTTCTTTGATCATCTCTTCACGTCTTATGCCCTTTTACACATGATCTGGGTGAAGGAGGACCATACATTTGACAGCCAGGTCATTGAGGGTCCCCTCTGCTCAGACCTACTAATGATTTGAAAAAGTACAGGACATGTTTCAACAGATAAACCAAACAGAGACTGAAGCAGGAGCATGATTTAAAGGCTGATTTGAAATGTAAACCTCCATGCCCTGTTCCTAATTATTACTCATTTATTATCTCTCAAAATCTAAAAGTCCAATACTTCACTTTGCTATAATGAAAATGAAGGAAGACAAAAGAGAAGAGAAAAGCAAGAGTTTTGGTCAAACGCTAAATAAAATTGAAATTTGACGCCTGCAAATAGTCTGTCACATGTGAGCAAGTTTTGATGCACCTTAGAAATCAACATGTAGAGAATTTCTGTGTCCTTTTCTACTACAATCAATCCCTGGTAAGAGGAGGCATTTGTGTGGAATATACAAGCTTTAGCTCCTAAATTTCATAATTCTTTATTTGAATATCTCCTAAATTTCATAATTCTTTATTTGTCTTTTTATTATCTTATGTCATCTCTTAGATAAAATAGACATAAAATAGAATAAATGGGTCTAAAATACGGGCAGTGTCTGAAAAACCTGTTGCTGAGGCATTCATTTCTGGATTCCAAGGAGTGGCTAGTTATCCTAAGATGGAATAAAGTTTTGAGGGGTGGTTTAGCATGAACTTTTCTTCTAGATCCTGTAGTATACACACGTCAAAGTCCACAGGTCCTGTGAACACAAAATCTACTTTAGGTCCCACCCATCTTTCCCTTTATCTCTTTCACCTTTGGATTTGTACCTGAAAATAGGCTGCCCAGAACAAGGACTACACATCCCATCTTCCTTTGCAGAATGTGTGTCATGTGACCATGTCCTGACCAATGGCATTTGAACTAGAAACTGCTGCCATATGTCTGAAAAGCAAGGTATGCACCATCACCTTGCCCTTCCTCCATATAGTAGCTGGGATCTATACAAGTGCTGACAAACAGTATGGTGCTGAGAAATATTATAAAAGAGCCTGGATTTCTGAGGACTATGTGTTATAACAAAGTTTCCATATCAGCCTAAATTTTAAGGATAGTAATACATTAATTTTTATGCAACTTAAATTCTCGTTCTTAGACTATCCAGTTTTACATCCTACCTAATACAGACCATCAGCGGCTAAGGTACAGATAATGTCCTGGAACCAAAAGTCTGTGATTATATGCATTGGATAAAGAGTTATGACTGGGGTCTCCCTTTACTTCAGTATCTTTAAAGTTAAAATTGTCAATCTGGAGTTTTGAGGAAAGTACCCTTTTCATGCCCCAAGCAATTCCAGCAGAAATGAATTTTTATATCAAATCTTTGGTGTTAGATTACAAAGAGCCACTTAAAAATAAACAGTGACCTTTGTGTTATAATGCCTTCATTTGAAGCTATTAAAAATTCATTTATGATTAGAATACAACATCCACGACCTGGGGAAAAGCCACCAATGAATAGGAAGTCGAATCCACAAACTGTGAAGATTGTATTTGGGTGGACAGTTACAGCTGTGATACTGGGGTTTTACTCTGTAATTACATCTAACTGCTTCAAAATTAATTTCAACCTCTGCCCCCTTCCTTTTTTTTTCTTTCTTTTCTAAATCTTTTCTCCCAATTTGCATTACAAGTTTAGTAGCTAGCAAACCCACATTTTCAATCCCACAGTCCTTGGGTTACATCTGGGAGGGAAGGTGAGGAAAGAAGAGAAAGAGGAAGCACCAGATGCTTCTGGGTCACTGTGGCAAATTTCTCTTCTCTCCCTGCCAAGCCAAGGGAGAGGAAGCAGTGTAGCTCTGCCAGGAAGGGGAGCAGTCCCTGGAACAAAGCAGGAAAGCCTCGAACCCATGGAAGCCCATGACCATGCCACCACCTGGCCACACTCAATTATGTCTTTGGTAAGTTTAGTGCTGTGAAGTTTACAAAGATTTGTTGGATAAAAAGTTCTTCTAGGGCCCTGTAAACCAGCTTTTTCCTTCAGAGTACTCAAACTTATATCCTAGCTAAACAATCTATCAGAGGCTAACCTATAGGTAACGTTTCCTGGAACAAAACTCTGATATCATGCCCTGGATGAAGGGCTACTCCTGGGACTAAAGACAGAAGTGTAGAATTTCCATTACATTAAGCTAGCCATCACCCTCATTCTTGAGCCAAATATTACCTCAAATTTAAGAAGCCCTTGAGCGAGTGATCCTAAACTAGAAGTGCAGTGATAAGAAACACTCAGATTTGTTGAGCAACTCCAACATACTGGGCAGTTTATACACATGGTTTTCACTAATCCCCAAAATAGACATTACTCCATTGCCTTGTTAGCAAGGGAGCACCCGAGGTTGAGAAAAAGAAAGTAACTTTAAATAACTTTCCCAACACCAAACATCTAACAAGTGTCTCTATTTGACAGAATAGCATGAGTAAGGAGACTTTTAAGCAGTATAATGGCTAGTATAGAACATTTATTTATTTATAATTTTCCAGGGGTTATAGAGAATCTATATGTGCTGAATACTCTTCTAAGTGCTTTTACTTGATAACTTATTTACTTATGCTAATAACCCTAACTGTGATTTACCCCATTTACAGATGAGAAAACTCAGGCAGAGAGAAGTTGAGCTACTTTCTTTATGCTTTCTTTAGTAGCTGGGTCTTAAAAGAAAACGAAGGATCACACACACACAGCTTGAGGTATCACAAGTATGGAACCCAATGCGACGATGAGCTGCTATTTGCTGTCTTCCTCAAGGGAGGAGAGATGCGCAAACCAGGATGAAGACGTTCCCCAAATGAAGTGGGCAGGAAAACTCCACATGCGTAAGGACACAGTTTGTGCCTTGGGGACATGAGTCACTTTTAACAGGCTGTGGTTGTTTTTAAGGGAATACATTGATATTTCTTGAGCACTTACTGTTTGCCAGGCAGTTTGGTTGGTGTTCTTTAACTTGAGAAGTAGAAATGAACATGACCTTTATATTAGAGAGGTTTAGAGTGGCCAGAGAGCCTAACCCAAAATGACTCAACTCCTTCGCAGGGCTAGGTGAGAGGCCACACAGTCCTGCTTCTTGTACCGCTGTATTACACTATTTTCTGAAGACCAGAGAAGATTACTTTCTGGGCAAGGGCTGGTAGCTGGTACAAGGTGGCCAGCACTGTGATTACCTTATTTGCTTTAGGTCTTGTTAGATCACTAACATCCTTCTAGGAATCGAGGCAATTGTCGTAATCCTAGCCACCCCAATACTCTGCTCATTTCTCCAGCTTAGATTTTTGCTTATCATCTCATGTGAGAAGAGTTTGGCTTCTTAATTCTGACCCTGCTTAGGTGGACGTTGCACACAGACTGTCCTGCATAGCCGGCAGCCAGTTCTCACCTCAATCTGTTCGTCCACTAGCAGCCAAGTCCCCTAAGTCTTGTCAGGATCAACCACAACCTTCCAATTTGGTCTCATCCTCCATCTCAAGACAGACTTTAACATTTTGGAAACAGTGTAAGGTGATTATTTAACGTTTGTCACCACTATCCTTGGATCTTGTGTTAGTCGGCTTTCTGTTAATATAGCAAACACCTTAGATCATCAAATTTTCAAGTGAAAAGGTTCATTTGGGTCATAGTTTTAGAGATTTCAATCCATGATATAGTGAATATATTACTTTTAGGTCCCTGGTTGGAGTGGCCCACAGCAATAGTGGAAAGTGCCTCATAGTGCAAACTGTTTACTTCATGGCCAGGAATCAAAAAAGAGAAATTGGGGTTCTGTAGTCCCCTTTGATGACATGTTCCCCATGACTGGAAACCTCCCCATGGGCCCTTCCCACCTCTTAAAATTTCTGCCATCCCTCAATAGTGACAAACTGGGGACCAGTCCTCGAACACAAAGGCCTTGAGGAGCACACCAGATAGCAACTACAGCAGACCTCATGGGTTCTATCTTTGGTAAGTCGTGTGACACAAGGAGTAGGGAGGCATTCCTGCCAGGTCTCTGAACACAGCTTTGTCTACCACATCACGTGTCAAGGATTAAAGTCTAGAGCTTTCATTACATAGACTTCGAATAGAAGTAGTTCAGCAGAACGCAAAGAACATAGACTGAAATTTGACAGGTTGTTCTAAAAACTAAGCAGGAAAAAGAAAGGGCCAAGACGAGCCAAGCCACTCTCGAAGAATAATAAAGGGGGCCAATAAGTGCACTATTAAATGTCACAAATTAGAAGATTTTAAACAATGAGATAAGTTGAAGACACTGTGGCAGAGAAATGAGACCAAGCCCAGGTCCACACATTTGTTGCATGAGCAACAGAACTGCCTTCTATGAAAAGGACAGTGGATGTTCAAGGCTAAAATAATCAGGTCAGTTATCTTCATGAAAAAGATAGATACCTATACCTTATATTATAAATAAAATAAAACCCAAATTGACCAAGGTCTTTAAGGTAAAAATCAAAACTTTAAAACTTTTAGAAGAAAATTTGAGATTACCATGAAAACATGACGTTGATAAATGAAAAAAAAAAAACTAACAGACACTAAAACTGCAAACTCTGAACAAGGAAATTATAAATATATGTTGAAATCAAGAACATATAAGAATCAAATTTAAAGATAAAGAAAAGACAAACTGGAAAGTCATTTGCAGCCCACATAAAAATCAAAGGATTAATCAGAATGTGTAAATAATTTCCACAAGTCAATGAAAAACATTTCCATAGAGCAATAGTCACAAAAGGGATGTGGAAGGACCTTAAATATAAGAAAATGTATTCAACTTCACTCAGAACATAAAAATATTCATACTCATTAGAACAGAAAAACTGAAGTTGGAGAACTCCAAGTGCTACAAAAATGTGTGAAAATAAAAAATGTAAAGCAATGAGAATATAAATGGAAATACCCATTTTAGAACAATTTACTGATATCTAGTGATATGGAGCTGCATATAACCAAGCACTCTGAAATTTCCTTCTGAGATACATCAACTTTGGCTTCTGAGATATATCATAGAAAATGATATATCTCATTTAAGTATCATAGAAAAATGTCCGTGATGTTCTTAAGGAAATTATATACATATATATATATATATATGTGTGTATATATATATATATATATATATATATATGCTTCGCAGTGTTTTATCTAGTAGACAAAAATTAGAAACAACACAAATTTCTATCAATAGAAGAATGGATAAATTATATTCACACTTGAAATAACACAAAACAGTAGAAATAAATGAACCAAAATTCCCTATATGTATTACCAGGAATTAATACTGAAAAAAAATATTGAATGAAAATCTACACTGGGGCATACTGAATTCCTTTGACTTGAATTAAAGACATTCAGAATAATGCAATATGCTATCTTGGATACATGCACACATGAATGAAAATACTGATAACTGGGCATTAACTTCAGGACAGTAATCATCCTTGCAGAGGGAGAAGGAAGGAAAATCAAATCTGGAAGGGTCATTAATCCTTTCTTCATTTTATAGAAAACAAATATGTAAAATGATAATATTTCTTAGTTCTGGTTGGTTCTGATACTGGAGATATATATATATATACACACACATATATATTCATATTCTCTGGACAGGCTTTGGGGTCAACAATCTTCATCGGGCTATTGGCTCTATATCTTCTTAGCCATATCTCCCTGCTAAATTATGTCACCACAATGACCTGTGTTCCCTCTTTTCCAATAATACATATTTCAAAGGGTTGTTCTAAGCATTAAATTAAAATATATGCAGCATAAAATATATATAACATAAAAATATATATATAGCATATTAGCATAATATTTGGCACAGAGTAGACATCAAGGAAGCACTATTATTTTTATTTCTTCAATAACTATCTACTTGTGTATTGCCAAGCTTGTAAAAATAAATTATCTGGAGTCAAATTATAATGTTTCATCAATAATTTTATTACCACACGCCATAGAATTGAATGGCACTCTTTTGACAATTTATAGGTATGACTCCTAAGCAGCTCAGAGCAGGTCTCATCTGGAAATTCCCTTTACAAAGTAGTCTAAAGCAGTGATTGCCAAAAGAACTTTTTATGATGATGAAAATGTTTTCTGCTAAATATAGTAGCTACTAATTTTATGTGGACTATTAAGCACTCTAAATGTGGCAAGTGAGACTGAGAAAATGAAAT
This sequence comes from Hystrix cristata, assembly GCA_004026905.1. NCBI lineage: Eukaryota > Metazoa > Chordata > Mammalia > Rodentia > Hystricidae > Hystrix > Hystrix cristata. The sequence continues at coordinate 21,318 of PVJO010004812.1, forward strand.
TTCATCTTTTTTTTAAAGCTGGTTTAAATTTAAATATGCTCATGTGAGTTCAATCCCCAGCACCAAAATAAATAAATAAATAAATATGCTCATGTGGCTAGTAGGTACCCTATTGGACAGTGCAGGCTTAAAGGAACACATTGAATTTTTTGATGAGTCTGTATTAAGACCCCACTAATGCAGAGCATTGTGTGGGATGCTATGGGAGGAATATGAGGTACTTTGTGCTCTCAAAGGTGTAATCCTTCAAAGAAAAAAGGATATATTTGAAACCTTGAAATGACAAGATGCAGCACGGATTGAGCTAATGTGGGCACAACTTGAGGGGATATGGCAAATATTTGTTAGCTCACACTGGACGGCTATAATGAAGGAGGGCTTCCAGGCTGTGGCAGGCTGTAGTCAGGACTTAAGGGATGAACGTTCTGTGTGAGCAGGCTGCAGAGGGACAACTGTGACACCTGGCTCAGCTTAAGCAGCGTGAAGGCTGAGGTGGACTGAGATGCTGCACATGTGCCTGGTAAGAAAGATGTGCCAGGGCACAAGTTGGGCTTAAAAGCGCTTTCCTTGCTCTGCCCACATCTCCAGCCTTGTTTCTCGATACTGCTGACTTCTAACTTTCCTTCCAGCAGCCGTAAGCTACATTTAGTTCACTTGTATATCCCACCTGCATGCCATTGCATATATCAGATTGTCCCTTCTGGTACCTTTTACTCACCTTGAGATTCAGTTTAAGACCTCTTCTGACCTACCACTTCCTCCTGGGACATATAAAAGTCCTCTCTGTATTTCCAAAAGACCCTATGTGCATTGGTGACATTCTTCACATTACACAGTTTTATAATTAAGTTTATTCTCCCCAATCAAGAGTTCCTGGAAAGCAAGAACTACATTACATACATTTTTTTCATCTCCACCTCTTATTGTACATACATTAAATTAATGACTTGGTCATGTAGGTAATGAGGAAACCCCAAAGAATTTTGTACATAGATGTGACTTGATCTTATAATCAGTTACTGCTATTCAATATGAATATGTCTGCCTAAAACCAAGCATTATCTTTTGGGATCAGGAATGAAAAAATACCAAGAATATTTTGATAAAATTTTAACATTCTTTTCTATTGATAAATTTTTATATGGCCTTAACGTGACCCTCTCCCAGATAACCCGCATGCCTATAACTTGGGTTCTGCTTCCATCAGGAGTAGTTCAAATGCCACTTTTAAAGCAAAGCCTGGGATCTCATCTCTATCACTTATTAGAATCCTTCCTTGCTGTATTTTTCTCCATACCACACAGTACCACTTCTCGTGTTTATCTACCTATTCATTTGCTTTATTGCCTAGTACCCTCCCCATAGAAGGGCAGCTCTTTGGAAGCAGGAATGTAGTGTTTTCTTTAATACCACATCCCTAGCACCTAGAATATTATCTGATTGGTATCAGATACATAACCTCTGTGTGTGGTTATAGAGGGAAGGTGTTTAAATTGTTACAATCAAAAGAGAAAGAAATAGCTACTTTTCTGTTTCTGGAATTAAAAATAAGATTTTATAGTAAGACAATAAGGTCTGAATCCAGGCTTTATTGAGAAATACTTATCTAAAGGTTAAAGCAATTTTGCATATCATCAAGTAATCTGGAGGATTCAGATCTTAAAGTGTGATCATAATATATCTAACATGTATCTTCCATTCACAACAACCAGGCCAGAGGCTTGTTTGCTAGAATAGGAGAATTTTGTACGATGCAAAGCTGAGTCCATCCAGCCTTTGAAGTTCTTGGGAAGCAAATCTATCACTGAGCCATGAGGACCCCAGTCTCCTTTCTCCAGACTTTGACTCAAATATTGGAAAATATTTTAGATAAATTGATGAAAAATTTGAGAACAAAGAACTCTAAAACATATTCTAATATAGATTACCATTGCAAACTTCTTAAGAGCAGGTGGTCATATCAAAGATGACTAATAAGTCCAACTTTCTAGAGCACTTTTGGTTCTAGGATAATATGGGCAGCACCTAGTATCGCCTGCCAGCCCGTTAGATACGACCGCAAAGTACTTGAATTGCAATGTGCTAGAGTTCTCTAATAATGCGGGCAAACAGGGCCCTGTGTCAGGACAGTGCCAAGGGTAGAAATAGAATGTAGCTGAGACTCAACGAGAACAGCAAATATTCCAGCTGGGGCTAAGTTGCAAGGAAAGAATACGGAACCCAACAGACCAAGAGCAGACACATCACAGGTTATACTGGCCATGGATGCAGGCGGGGACCAAGTAGATAAGAATGCTGCCCAAAGAGTAGAGGCCCTGGGAGACTCTTCCTGGACAATCCCTCACCCTGCTGCCTCAAAATCACTGAAGCCATTTTTGAGTTTTGTTGAAGAACAAATCATGAAAATTGGAAGACTTAGCATCTTTACATATAGACTGATAAACCTAAAGGGATAATTTCAATTATTGTACAAACCCAGTTTATCAAGCTAAATGCAACCTCAACTTATCAAGAAGGTGATCTAAGAAAAGTCCAAGTATTTATAGATAAGATGGAGAAATTGCATCTTCTTTTCACATTTGAGTAGACCGTAAGCACTCCTCCAATAAAACAACCAGTGGATGCATCCAGAGCCCCGTGAAGATGAAACAGACGCTAGTGGGCACAATTCAGAAAATTTTCACAACACCAGTTCTTTTTGGTCTTCGTCAAAGCCCGGGGTGGACCAGTTGTGAAACAAATGTTCTGCTTCGTGCTAATTATGTATGAAAAGTTCTTGAGGCAGTGTCCTTGGGGATTTTAGACTATCGCACTATAATTCACATTTATATTCCATTATCTAGTTCACCAGCAGCTTCTCCATATATGATTTTATTTTGTCTTTACAGAACAGCCTGCGGTTCTTACCCAGTTCATTTGACAGATAAGGCTGAGCTCTCACAAGTTCTAAAATTTCAGGCTTGTGTGTCTGGATTCCAGACTGCACAGTCCCCAGATTTTGTCACACAGTATAAGCAGTTGACAGTCCTTGTTTTAGAAATCGAGGACTATCTCCCAATTCCCCACAAAGCGTTTTTCTCCAATCTGGGACATGGGACCTTCTGATTCCCACTGAACCCAGTCAGATGGGCAGGTATCGGCATGCTTCTTCCCTGGCAGGTGCAGTCAAATGAACAGCAGCGTTCACTGCCACTTAATGAGTAGCCCCATGCTGCCGCAGTTACACATTCTGGTTTGAATTTTTAATTCCGTCTCATAAAATACTGTCATAAATCATCCTGTGTTCCATTTAGAGTCAAATTTTCCAAAACCATCTCTGAAGTAATTAAGGAGAAACTACATAGGCCTCTAAATCAGTTCCCCGTGATATGTAGAAGCAATGAAAATTCTGTAGCTCACTTTCCTTTTCTTCTATCTCTTGCATCCATTCATTCTGGTTGTGACAAACTATCATTCCCCAGCCTTCATTCACAAAATATTTATGAGCCATTTTTGAACCTTTAGGCACTGAGAAATATAACACTGTAGGACAAAAGTGAGCTATATGGAAGTGTACAAAGTCTTACTTTAATATAATCCATCTGGCCCCAGGTCCACAGATTAATAACCCAAACCTGACTTCAAAATGAGATCCAGACCAAACATGATATTCCAAAATCTTGTGGCTGTACCCAGAGACCTTGCAACCTAATTCGCCTATTGCCTACATTTCCAAAATCAAATAAATACATAAATATCAAGCGAATCCAAAAGAGATTTCCTCAATTCCAGAGAGCCCTTTTACAGCATATACAAAGCAAACCAATTTGAATGTTTCCCAAACATGCAGGTGCTAAATACTCATGCTTGGCAGGAATAATTATTTGCTGTATTCCCTGGATCTTCTATTTTTGCTGAATTTAATTTGTTTTCAATACTTAGAGGGAGTAAAAATATAAAAGTATACCAAAACAGTAGAAAAACTGTGACAGTAAATGAGCGATTTACCACAGAGCTTGTTATGAATATTGTTTAGGCAGCATAAAATTGAAAACAGCAAGACGATATCTAACCTGATTATTTCTTTCCCACTCTGCAGCTGATAGGAAAATGGGAACCTGAAACAATGTAGGCAGCGAAGCTATTGCCTGGAACTGCACATGAGCCCAAATCCTAACACACAGTTGATGACTTCCTCAGAGTCCCTGGACAAGTGTCGGTGGAGAAACCTGTCAGGCGGTCCTGGGACCTCAGAAGTCACAGAAGCCAGGTGAGGCAAAGCACCAGTGCGGAAATGGATGTGTTTTCTTGAGGCAGTAGTTTGCAAACTTGGCTGCACACTGGAAATACCTGCAGAATTTGGAAGCTATTTATGTCGGAAACCAACCCAAGACCAACTGAATCTGAATCTTTAGGTCAGACCCTGGCTCTAATTATTGTAAAATTGACCGGATGAACCCAATGTTTGGGCTGGAAGGAGAACCACTGAGTTGTAGATTGATACTGTTGATTTAATTACGATTGCTGATTAACTACTGATAGGCTCTTGATTTAGATGAGAATTTGCAAAGTTAAAGTCTTACAGGTTTATTTAAAATAAAGCCATGCTTTTTTGCCATCCATTATTCTTACAATGTAACTGCTATTTAAGAACAAACCCAAAAATGAGTTATTTAATATTAAAAAATAGCTTTCAGATTAACCTTAAAAAATCAGTTCTGGACATTCTAGGAGGAGACATTGGCTGGACTTCATGTTGTCCACCCTTTAGTGTAAAGTGGGTCTCTCAGTGTGTCAGCCGCTCTTACTCCCTTTTGCATATGGTACCAGACTCTAATATCACTATGTGGCTTTCATAGCTGGTTTTCTTTCTGAGCACTAGCACAGACCGGTAGATTGCTGGGAATCATAGTTCTAAGACCCACTTTTATAAATAAATAAATGAAATACAAAAAGAAAAGAAAATGCAAACTGCTTCTTGGCTCTATTATTTCTTAGGTTCTGTCATACTTTCTCAAATCCCCATTTACCTACGCCAAACTTCCAGCAAAATTTGTTTTTGCAGATTGGCCTATTAATATTTAATGGTGTTTCTCTTTGAATTTTAAAGTAGTAATTAAATTGAACTATTCAAAAAGAGCATATTAATTCCAATTTTTAAAATATGGAAATGAATAAATCTTGCTCAAAATAAGAGCACAGTAAAAAGGAAGCATTAATTCTTAGGGTAAGCCAAGGTATCTTTTATTAAATATTTATTTCAATAATTAGAAATAAATTGAGACAACAGTTACCAGGAAAACATAAAATATATACTAAGAAGTTTCCATTCTCTAACTTTTTTAGCACCTTGACTAACTTCTCAATTTCTGGTTTACTCCACGTGTGTTTTTGCTCCTTGGAGATATTATGACTTCATCCAAGACAGGGCCCCTGCTTTATTTATCTTCTCAGTCTACAATAGCATCTAACAGAGGACTTTGCATATAGTCACTATCCAGTGAATTTTGGTAAATATACAATGAAATCTCCAAAGTTGAGCCCAGAAATAAATAAACCAATATTCCAGGTTAATAAAAAAATAAATAAAACTAAGATTAGCATAGGCATACCAGAAGGTACTGACCATGGTCCCCGTATTAAATTCACTGGGAGCCTAATAAAAATAAGTTCAAAAACCCAAGAACTTTAGCACTGTGGAAGCACAATCCTGCCATGGCACACAGATAGGCAAGCACGGTGATTCCTTCTGTCCATTGCCATCTACCCATGACATCCATGATGAAAGGAAAGTTAAGCCCACTGTCTCCTCTACTCTTAGCACTACAACAGCAAGAAGGTTTCGTGTGCTTATTAAAACCACTTTACAAACGAGATGTTAGTCTAGAAGTAATTTCTCAAAGTTTATGCACCTGGTTAGTAGCATAGCTCAGCACGTACATCACTTAGATTTCACACTAAAATGCAGATCTTTATTTAGAAGGGAGCAGTGAGAGATCTAGGGAGGAGAGAGAGATACTTGGACATTTTCCTAACACAGTGAGCTGTGTGATGATTACTCACCCCACCACCTGATGCAAATTCTTTCTCCCATCTTGCCATAGAGTGAACGAAGCACCATCATAGAAGGCACTGTCTTTATGTTTCTTTTTCTTCACTTTCTTAGCATGCCTTGTTGAAGTTTCTTGCGAAAGAGATTTCAAATTCTAGCTCCCTGTGAACTACTATCATTTGCGTAGTGAAAATAACTGGAATAAGTCTGGAATAACTCCCCTACAGCAAGTATTGTGCCAGACCCTAGAATGCGGTCAAAAGACCAGGAGCTGCTCTCTTAGCCAACCCCAAGTTGTAATCCAGAGATGAAGAACCGTGCAGGGAAACAAAGGGTTTTCTCTAAAAAACTAAAGCTCCTATTTGTGTTCTGAGCCATGTTGGAGCCCATTTCCCAGAACAGACATCCTTGCTGAGGCCCAGAAATAAGATATGGTCAGGTGAAAGGGAAGATAAAAAGGAGGGTGATGGTTAATTTACATGACAGCCTGTCTTGGCCCTGGAGCGCCTCTATATTTGGTCAAATAGTCTGCGAGGCTGATTTTGAGTGATATTAGCATTTGTATCAACAGACTGGGACAAGCAGATTGCCCTTCTTAATATGTGTGTCATTCAATCAATCCAAAGCCTGAATAGAACAAAGAAGGCTGGTCCAGCCACATATGATGGTAAAAGTAAACTCCTTGAGCTGGAATGTTGTCTTTTCCTGCCTTTGGACTCAAACTAAAACTACATCATTGACTGCCCAGCTTTCATATAGCAAATCTAGGGAATGCTCAGCCTTCATAATTGCATGAGCTACTTCCATGTCATAAATCTCTCTCTCTCCCATTCTGTGTGTGTGTGTGTGTGCATGTGCGTGTGTGTGTGTGTGCATGTCTGTGTCTGTGCCCACGTGTGTGTGTGGATGTCTTACTTATCAGTTGTTGATTTTCCTCTTGGTTCTTTTCTGGAAAAGTCTGACTAATATACTATATAAAGGGGCAAAGGTCAGGGAGACCACAGAGCAGTGTATGAATTTCTAGTATAGTCCAAGCCTGATAGTATAGAATGTAAACACAGAAAGGCAAGTCATCAACCTGGAACTCTAAGTAGGATGGATCAGACAGAAAGCAGTAATTTACTTCAAAACTCTGTGCCTTACCACTTTCATGTGCTTTTGCTTCGTAAAGAAAGAATTTTTGTTGTATTTTTGTTTTTATTCTTGAGACAGGAAATAATAGGCTAAATATCAAAGACAGATCACAGTGAGAAAATGTCTGGATTTTTATTAATCACCTTAATTATTTATCTGGGTCAAGAACAGATGCATTTGTATTACCTTCATTCATTCATTCAACAAATGTTTATCAAGATCTTACTGTGGGCAAGGTAGTATTCTATATACAGGGGAGACATCAATGGACAAAGTCTGCCTACAAAATTCATGGTGGGGAGAGAAACATAGACAATGGCCAGGTGCTTGCTCTATGTGCAAGACAGCAGTAATTTCTACGGAGAAAATAAATCAGCTTAAGAAGGACTGAGTTGGGAATGCTTAATATGGCAGAGAGGGTCTCAGGAAGTCCTTGGTGATGGGATAAGAGTTGTGTGGGGGCCTGAAGGAAGTGAGAGAGACCCTTTCAGGTAGGGGAACCAGTAAGCACAATTGCCTTCAGGTAGGAGAAGAGTAGGTGTGTTTCAGGAGACGAACAGGGGGCAGCATGGGCAGGAGAATGAGAGGTGGAGGAACACAGGAGACTACACCCAGAACTGACTCAGACGCCATCATGAGAGTCTAAAAACTCTGGTTTTGGACTTCTACTCTGAAAGAGATGGGAGGCTTCTTGTAAGCCAAGGAATGACACAATCTAAAATATCTTGATGGGAATAAAAATGGCAAATAAATATATGAAAAAGTGTTCAACATCACTGGTCATTCGAGAGATGCAGATCAAAACAACGTTAAGATTCCATCTCACTCCAGAAAGAACCACATTTATGAAAAAATCAACCAATAACAAATGCTGATGGGGCTGTGGGGAAAAAGGAACCCTCCTCCACTGTTGGTGGGAATGCAGACTGGTCCAGCCACTGTGGAAATCAATATGGAGAGTCCTCAAAAAACTACAACTAGAGGTTCCATTTGATCCAGCTACTCCCCTACTGGGGATCTTCCCAGAAGAATTAAAATCATCATACCACAGGGATATATGCACAACCATGTTTATAGCAATACAATTTGTAATAGCTAAATCTTGGAAACAACCTAAATGCCCAACAACCAATGAATGGCTAAAGAAAATGTGGTTTTTCTGCACAATGGAGTACTACACTGCCATAAAAAAGGATAAACTAGAGTCATTTGTATGTAAATGGATGTTCCTTGAGAACATACTGTTAAGTGAAATAAATCAGACACTCATGAATACACATCGAGTTGTTTCTCTGATATGAGAAACCATAACTGTAAATAAGGACAAAGAGGTGTAATAGATATTATATAAAAGGAAGATAATATACAAAGGAGAGGAGAACTAGAAAGAGAGAAAGGGGGAAGCAGGGAGGGAAAAAAAGGAAAGAAAAGGGAAAGGGAAATCATGGAAAAATATGAATAAACCTGCTGTAAATAGGAAAGGGGGAACAGGGGGTAGGGGGAAAACCAAGATACATCATGTACAGGTACAAAATAAATGTGATGAATGTGACCAATATATGTACAATGTACCAATACATGTTCTTGGTTAAAAATAAAATTAAATAAATAAATAAATAATCAATAAATAAAATATCTTGATGGTGATAAGGCCATTCTGCCTAATCCACATAGAAAATAAATAAACTGCACAGGAGCAAGCTTTTAAGCAGAGAACTCACTGGAGGAGTATATTGCCATAATTCATGTGAAACGGGACGGTGGCTTGACACAGATGGTACTGCTGGAAGTGGTGAGAAGGAGAAAATTCTAGGCTGATGGATGAATGGATAGATAGACAGATGAGTGATAGAATGATAGGACATACATTTCACACTATTTGTCATTTTAACCATTCATAAGTATACAATTAAGTGACATTAAATATATTTACAATCTTGTGTAGTCATCACCATTATCCATACCCAAAACTTTTAAATCACCTACAACAATAATTCCTCGTTCCTCCCTTCAGCCTCTGGCAACCACAATCTACTTCCTGTCTCTCTGATTTTGCCTAGACTAGGAACCTCAAACAAGTGAAATCACACTAGTCCTCCTGTGTCTGGCTTAATTCACTAAGTAAAATGTTTTCAAGGTTCATCCATGTTGTACTATATATCAAAAGTTAATTCCTTTATATACCTATATGATACCCCATCGTGTATGTATGCCACATTTAATGGTCCATTTATACATTGACGAGCACTTAAATTTCTTCCATATTTTGGCTATTGTGAATAACAATGCTGTGAACATTGGTGGACAAATACCTGTGCCGGTCTTTGAATTCAACAGTCTCTATGTCATTTTATATTCCCATCAGCTATGCAAGAGCATTTCAACAGTATTTTGCATGTGGAATGCCAGAGACAGAGCCTTGCAGTAACAAAATCCTATCTTACTCAAAGGTTTTTCTGCCTGGGCTATTAGAAGAAAGGGGTGGCATTTACTGAGACAGAAGACTATAAAAGGAGAAAGTTTGGGGATAGTATACAAACTTAATTTTCTACCTGTAAGGGTTTACAGTGTCAGTTAATCAAATAAGGGAAAATAACCAGTAGATGACCAGAAGAGTCTAGAATTTAATGAAGAGATCTGGAAGAGATAATATTTAGAGATAGCCGTGTGTCTACTAGAGATGACCAAAGGAATGAAAATACATAGAAAAGAAAGGCGGTCTGTGTCAGTCAGCGCTTCAAAGGAAAGAGACTGCATATTGGAATTTAGAGTGGATGGAAGAAAGTTTATTGGTTAAGGATCGCCAGCGTGTAGGAAGATGTAAAACAAGGGACTCTGGGCTGGGAGAGAGAGTCCGTCCATCCCCTACCTCTCCCTAGCTTCTGTGATTTGTACGCAATGCTGGTATCTTTTAGTTTCTACATGCATCATCCTCACCCATCCCTTCATGTTTGCACAGTACTTCTTGTCAGTGTGTCTGTAAAAATGTCCTCTCTTTAGGAAGGCATAAGGCGTACTGGAGAGGAGCCTACTCTACTCAAGTACGACCTCATTTTAACTCATTATATCTACCAAAAAAACCAATAAAGCCACATTCCAAGATACTGGTGGTCAGAACTCCGACATGAATTTTGCGAGGGTGTAAGTCAACCTATAGCAGACATGAAGGCCATTGATGGAATCCACGCAGGTCACCCTCTCAGCACTGACCACGGGATGGTCTCAGAGAAGGGGTCACCCAGACCCTCGCTTTAAGAACCACTTGTCTGGCGCAAAAACTATTGGTTTGAGGTAATACTAAGCCAGTATCCGAGGGCATTCACTTTGCAGCACTCTGGGTCTTTTCAACTAGCCCACAGGCACCTCTCGGTGACTTAAGATAGTCCACTCGCACAGTAAGCACACGCAGTGTGACTCGCTTCCGTGATACTTACCAAATGAAAAATAAGGTGTTTGCTATTAAGGATTGTGGACTGATATATAACCCTAAAGGGTTAATTCAGCACTAAGCCTACTTGAGTTTTTTAAAGGAATAAAAGCAAGTCGTAAGGAACAAAGAGGCATGTTCATGGAGAACTTTTGCTGACCCTGGAGGAAAGGACGCCCAACCATTCCGCTTTCCTAGAGTCAGTGCAAAGGAAGGCGGGCTCTGGAGGGAGAACAGCTCTCCCCAGTGTTGCTGATTAAAGCTGAGCAGCTGACACTGTTCGTGCTTAGAAGGAAAGAATTGCATGTTCAGAGAGCGCCCAGTGTAAGGCAAGTGGAGAAGTTTCTACTAGACATTGTTCTATGTCTTTATGAGACCACAGACTGAGCAGGGCCAGCCTGCGCGGGCAAAGGGGCTGCGTTTTGCCAGTGTGTCATGGGGCATGGATGCACAAGGCCCAGGCAGATGAGGGTCACTGTTCCGGGCAGCGAGCCAAAACTGGAGGGCACTCGTCTGATGCAAAGGGCTACAGACAGAGTCAGTAGGCAGCCGGGGGGCAGATACAGACGTCATGGTGTCAGGTCAGAGAGAGTGTAGAGACAAGAAGGGCACAGGGCACACACGCTATGCAGTCCGGCCTGCAGGAGGTCAGCACGGGGGTGGATGGGCAAAGAGCAACAGCAGGAAGCCAACTCCACAGACCCAGGTGTGGGGTCAGGCTTAGGCCCTCAGGAAATTTCAGACTGCAAAAGGGACAGGGATTTGAGAGGAGCGAGTAGTAAACGGAAACACATGCTTCGTCAAGGAGGTGACCGCCTTAACAGTTTCCTGACCTTGTTTTCTGGGCTTTCTATGCTAGGAGGAGCATCCAGTTACAGATGGCCACATCTGAGGCCTGCAGGTGGGAACAGGCAAGTGGCAGCCAGCTGGGGTGGGGAGGCAGTTCCTCCAGGCTGGACTGTGTTTGCACTCAGGGAAAGCAGAGAGAAGCAATGGTTTGGTCCCCCGAACCCAACCATCCTTTGCACTTGTACTATTATTATAATTATTAATTTATTGAGTGCTTACTACACAGTACAATATACTCGTGCATTCTATCCACCATCTTGTTTATTTCTCTAAAACCAAGCACTATTACTATCATTTTACAAACAGAGATACTTGAGTCCAAGTGTACGAGAAAGATGTCCAAAGTTATACCATCGATTAAAAAGCCAGGATTTGAGCCCAGTCTTGTTCCTCCAGACCAGAGCCGGCTTCTTGGGCTTCTATTTGGACAGTCACAGGGGCATGCCCGGTTTAATGCTCTGCTGTCACTGCCTTGAAAATTTTTGATAATATTTTGACAAAGAGCCCATTTACTTTTGCTCTGGGCCTAATGATTTATAGAATGGGAGATGCTCAAATAGTGTTCTCTTTAACTATGACCCCTCACTGCCCTCCCATTTCCATATAGTCTCATCCACTTGTACAGCTGTGGAGTGTTGGGTGCTGATTTTCCAAAGCAACGGTAGAATCGTTTAATCTACTGTTGATTTTATTTTCCTTGGGGGAAAAGAGGAGAAGATACTAGGTAGAGAATCTGACTGGAGCCAGATTTACGTAGATACTTTAAGAAGTTGAAGGCACTGCATAGCTATGAGGAACTTGAGTAAAATTTTAGCCAAAGCCTCTCAGACCTCAGGATATGTTGATCTGACCTCCCCACAAATATTGGAAAATTAAATACATTCGGCCAATCACCTAGCTGTTTTGTCTACAGGACTAGGGATGAGCCTTAGGCTTTCAACAGGAAAGTGAACAAATGCTATCAAAATTATTATTTTCTCTCTCGCTTTCACCCCGTGCTGGATCACCTCTGCGGGCCTCCAATGTAAAACCCCAAGGTCAGAGGCATCCTTCTTCCGGCCAGCTCTGTTCCCAAGAGGGACATTAATTTGCTGACCTAGGACCCCCTGTCATGCAGACAGCCTCTGCTCTTCTCCCACACAACTGTTCATCAGAAGGATTTAGATAATCTCGCTCTAAGCAGGGATGCAGAATCACATGTATGAAACTAAGCGTGCGTCTAGGAGCAGTGTCATTTGACAGTTGCAAGCTAACTTTCTGGTTTCTTTATCAAGCCCATTGAAGAGTGCTAACATGAGCAGTTCTTGCTCGAAGCAAAACATTTATTACCCAGGAAATCAGTCACTGGCTGCCGGCGCAGGAATAGAGCAGAATCCAGCTCATCAGAAAGTTGTGGTTTCTTAGCACCAGCATCTACATTCTTACTTTGTTGGCATGTATTAACCAAACACCTTTCCCTGCCTAAACTCGCCAAGAGAGCGTGTTTTCCATTCTGCTTTCATCTCCCTTACTGCTTGCTAAGATATCAAAGGAGCCACTGTAATCATTAGATTGCTTCTGACCACCAGTACTTAATTCCTTCTGAGTTACCCCTTATGGAACGTTGGGATATTAATTTCACATGACGAGGACATCAGCTTTGCAAAGCAAAGACTAGAGTAGAGGCGTGAGATAGAGACGTGAAGTTAAAACACAAAGCTACTGATTTAAAAAAAAAACTGACTTGTAGGTGGAACGTATTATTCTTATGATAGGAAAGATTTCGTGTGAAGTATCTCCATTCCACACCTGTGTACATATACATAATGAAGCAGAAAATAGAGGCAATCTTGAGTTCATTTGTGACCTAAATGTGTTTGCCTGAACTATCCAGTTATGGCAAGAAAATGTGAGTCTCTGTTAATAAGAAAGTATTTTCTCTTCTCTATCATTCAGCAAATCCTGATTTTACTCTTATTTTTATTTAATCATTTTAATAGAATACAGTTGTTAGAGAAATTTTAGATTCATAGAAAACTGGAAAAGATAATTCAGAGAGTTCCTATATCCTCCTCCAACCTCATATATGCTGTCCCTATTATTACTATCCCATATTAGTACAGTACATTAGTTACAATTAATGAACTAATATTGATGTTATTTTTTACTAACGATTATGATTTATTCAATTTTTCCTGAGCATTTGACAAATGTCCTTTATTCCAGGATCCTATCTGTGAAATCACATTCTACTGAGTTATCATCTTAGGTCATGATCTTAGGTACCTCTCTGCTATGACCGCTCCAAGGAGTTTTCCTTGTTTTCCGTGACCTTGACTGTTGGGAAGGAATATTGTGGGAGGTCCCTCTATTGAAATTTGCCCAAGTTTTTCTCATGATTACACTAGCTGTAAGTTGGGGGAAGAAGACTGCAGAGCTAAAGTGCCATTTGCAGCACATCATGCCAAGACTACACACCACCCATATAACTTAAGATTATTACCGCTGACTACAATCACCTGTGAATCAAGTAGTATTTGTCAAGTTTCTTCACTGCAGTTATTTTTTGTCCTCCCTTTATGTGTTCTACTCTAGAAGTAAGTCTCCGTAGACTGCCCCCAGTTAGTGCCCCACTCACTAATTTGTGTAATTCACCCGCTCATTTGTGTAATTCTGCTCCTTGGTTTGGAGTCTCAGCGTAAATTCTCATAGTGCTGAGAGTCATCTCTTCTCTCGCTTATTAATTTATGCAATTATTTATGTCACCATAAACTCATGGATACTTATTTTATAGTTTTGATTATAAAGCAATACTACTTAAATCATTTTTTGATCAAATTATTTCATCTCCAAGCCATTGGGAGCTTTTTTAGTTGGTTCTTGTGCCCTTTTGACATATGCTTATTGTGTGTGTGTGTGTGACCACTTCCTTATTTTCTGGCATGAAAAGATGCACCAGGCGAATCTCGTGTGTTTCCTCCTCTATGCTACAACCAGCAACTTTTCAAAAGTGCTGCCCTGGTTTCTTTCGTTAGAAAACAGTACTAGAAATCAACATCTGGGTACTGGGTGTGTTCGCTGATACTGTTCTTTCTTCAGGCCGTCCAGACTGACGGGGCAAAAACTATGTGCTTATATATTAGTCTCTGTGTACACACATATCTATAAATGTTTCTACATAGTTCCATCTGTAACTGCATTAGTCATTTGTGTTTCCTGTATCCATATACATGAAGAAAGTGATTTGCATCGGCCTTTCCATCCTGACAGTGTGCTTAAAATACCCTGAAAATCGGGGCTGGGGATTTAGCTCAGTGGTTAGAGTGCTTGCCTTGCAAGCACAAGGGCCTGAGTTCGATCCCCGGCACCAAAAAAAAAAACAAAAAACAAAAAACAAACAAACAAACAAAATACCCTTAAAATCATCCGTGAGGCAACACCTCACACCGTGAACTGGTAGGACTATCACTAACCTGGAGGGGTCTCCAGTCTAGTGGGAATATAGATGGATGTGCACACAATTTCAGGAAGATGTGGCAATTTGATAATCTCAAGGGAAATTTATAAACTGTTGGAAAAGTGCACAGAAGGATCACTCAGATCAACCCGAGAGTTAAAAGATTAGTAAGGATTTATTAAAAGATTGGAAATTGTGCTTGTGACACAGGACAGCATCGGAAAGGGCAAGAAAGCAGGACTGAGAGAAAACTGCAGACAATTTTACATTTTCATAGAATAAATTTTGAAGTAGGGAGTGTGATGAGGCTAGAGAGGTGGGTAGAAGTCAGGTCAAGGGAAAGAGTGTTTTGTGTACGTGAGACTAAGGGGAAATAGCTGATTCAAAATTAAATATGCATAAATCCAACACAATGAGACAACTCTCAGTACTGAAGTATTGGGATCCCCTGAAGATCTGTACCCTAACAATCGTAAACTGTCTCCTGTCTGCTAATTGCCAGTAACTGCTGAGTATCGATGCCCACGCCACGGAGATTAAAATGACAATGGTGATGGATGATAATTACTTATTTAGCACTTACTGTGTGCCAAGTGTTATCTCATTTAACCCCCAGAGACATGCATTAGGATGAATGTCACGTAGCAGAAGAAGAACCAAGACTCAAAGGTTAAATGATGCACCTGAAGTCATACAGCTGGGAGGTGGCTGGTACAGCTTCAGGCCATGTCAGCCTGACTCTTCTTCTTTGCCCACTTGAACCATCCCTTTGAATCAGGAGACCTTGCCCTTCCCAACATCCGTGGCATTGATAACAAACCATCTTCTAAAGAAAGCAGGGCTTAGCAAGTTACACATTTTAGTTTTTCTTTCTAAGAAAAAAAACCGGTGACGGAGCACTAATTAAAAAAAAAATTGTAGCTATTTCTAGATTAAAGAACAATGGCTTTTGGAAAGCAATAATGAAGACAAGAGTCTCTTTTTCCTGAAATAGTTTCACCCTGACCAAATGTCTCTGTAAAGTGTTTGAGCTGAAACATTTCCTTTCTTCATAATGAGGAGAAATGGGCAGATAAATCAGTTGGGAGTCTGTAACCCAGTCCTCAGAGGTGATGTGTCAACCTGGTCTATCCCTCCTTATTCACTGAAATTTATGACGGGTCACCAGAGTTGGTTATTCATCATATATCCCTTCGGTGAGTGCTGGGTAAGAACAAATAAAGTTCCCTGGCTTCAGAACTATAGTCTTACTACTTTTTCTGAACAGTATTAGGACAGACCAAGGAAACATTCAGCAGAGGGGGGAAAAACATCCAACAGACCTCATCAGTGCTTCCTGGTATGAAGAAATTGTTAAAGGTTTAGACCTAAAATGTCCTCCAAAAGTTTCATGTGTGTGGAAGGTGATTACATCACGGGGCTCCGTACTCTTCAGTGGATTATGGTCGTTGGACACTGGGAATGTGACCTGGAAGGATGCACTCTTGTTTCCGGCTCCTCCCGTCTCTTTCTGCTTCCCGGCTGCCACGGAATGAACAAACTTCCTCCACCATCCCTTCCACCGTGCCATTTCTGCCTTGAGCCAGCCAACTTTGGACCAAACACACTGGAAACTGTGAACCAAATAAGCCTGAGCTGCTCTGAGTTGTGGACGTCAGGTATTTTGTCCCAGTGACGGGAAAGGAATTAAGACAGAGATCAAATCTTCACAAAGGTTTTATTCTTACCTGAAAGCATGTGGCTTTCTCCAGACCCATTCAGGAACACTAGCGCTACTCTCCTCTCCAGCAAATTGGGTTATTTGGTGAACTCACAAGGACACGATTTGGGTTCAATCTCGTTGAACACCCATAAGTAGAAAGAAGAATATAAAACACTTTCAGAATGCAGACTATAAACTTAGGTGCAAGGAATGTATATTCACTAATAAAGCTGGTTTTGGCTGGCTGAACATGGGGCTCCTTTGTGATTAATAAAAGCAGAAATGCAATCCTGTCGCCTGCATAGCATAGAGCTGCCTATTTAGAAAGAAGGCTTATGGATTTCAAACTCGCCTCATGTTTATTTATATATATTTTAAGCCCTGCTATATTCCCCTTTAGAAAAGAATTTAAGATGGATATGACTCTTATAATTCCTGTCTAGGCCACCATGACAAAGCGTGCTTGCTCACCTTGACAAGTTCATTCACACTGCCCAGGGTGGTTGTGAGTAATGTATGTGAGGAGCTTTGTGTGCTAATCATATACAAATGTGAAGTAATTTAAATGACCACTTATCTTACATTCCCTGCTCTTAGCCACAATGAGTTACTTACTACAAAGGAGATTCTAAGGGCTGTGGGAAAGTGATGCCTCTCTAAATAGGCAATGCGATGACTGGAGAAAGTAGACAAATTAAGTGCTTCACTGTTTGAACACAAACCAAACTAGGAAACTGGTCAAGTTCTCAAACATTTCTTTGACTCCAACAGACAAAAGATTTTTTGGTTTTTGTTTTTAATTTTCATATAGCCATAATTAATGGGATGGACCATAAAAGCAAGTTCAGGGTCAGGAATCTGGGTAAATAAGTCGACTGTCAGAAATGTAGACATAAGTTATGCCACAAATTCTAAGCTGACTAGCCCTGATTTAATCAAGCCCCATAGTCACATCCTCCTGTGCACTCGGCTTGCGATTGCCTGCTCTAGAGACAAGGCAATTAGTGATAAAGAGAGGGTGGGAGAATTACTGCATTCCAAACACATCTGGGGAAGGGGGAAAGGTCTTCCACCCCAGGATATAGCCAGACAGAGGGCTGCCCACCAGAGTGAAGAATGAAAAATGGTCTTGATTTATAGACTTGGAGGAAAGTAATTTAGAAAGTTAAGGCAAGTCACTCTGAAAAGCTTTGCATGGGCTCATCTCTGAAAGTAAGATGTGAATTTTAGGAAAGAGACTTCTGGCAGCTTCCACAGAACTAAATCATAAGGTGTATCATAATTCTGTGTGTGTTGATTGTGCAACCAAGAGGCTTTTTTGATTTTCTAAAACATATAACACACCTAACTCTGCCCTCTGATGTGTTCATCCACCTTGCAACAGGATCAAAGACCAAGTATTCAGAAGGGCCTAGACGTCCTTTAATTACTGGTATTGGGACTTCTCAGAGAAAAACTCAGGCCAAACATCTATTTCAGAGTATATGATTTTAATATTTTGGTTTAGGGTGTTATTGTCTGTATTTTTTTCTTCATGTCAATGTATTCTGAAATAGCAATGCTCTATGAGAGAATTCAGTTGCATCACACAAGTATCACAAAGCTCCACTTGGCTCTCTTACAGCTCAATATTTGTTTATAATGTTTGGGGCCACATGGACCTAATGAGAGTTGGTGATGTATATGTGTCTCCCTGGTTGCTATTGACTAAATATGTGTGTTCCCCAGAGTTCATATTTTGAAAACCTAATTCCCAGGGTGTTGGTCATAGAAGATGGGCTTTGGGGAGATAATTAGATCAAGAGAATGGAGACCTCAGGGGTGGCTTTGTGCCTGTATGAAAGAGACACCCTCAGCCCCATCTGCCAAATAAGGCCACTGTAAGAAGATAGCCATCCATGAGCTAAGAAGTGGAACCTCACCAAAACTGAATGCCAGGGCTTTGCTCTTGATTTCCCAGGCTCCAGTATATAAAAACAAATGTCTTTTGTTTATGACCCACTCACTGTACGGTAGTTTGTTATAGCAGCCTAGGTACACTGACACCGGAAAAGAGAAGAAGAATGACTTGTTGCTCTTTCTTATTACAGTATATTTATCTCAAATCATAACCTACATTTAGTTTTCCAGTCCTGCTCTTTTATGCACTCTTGTAAGGAAGATGCTGCTTTGGACCTGGCTCAGGACCTCCAAGTGCCTGAGGATAAGGCTGGTTCTGGAGTTCAAGATCATTTTCTCTTGTGTCTTTCTTGACTATGTAGAGAATCTGGAAGCACACAGCACCTGAATTTTTATTCTGATGGTTTCTGCCACTAAATAGCATGCACTTCAACGCTGCAGACTCCAGGTTCAGAAATCCTTATGAAATGATTTTTTGGGGGGAGGTGTTCGATTTTTGGGGGTATCGAACTCAGGGCCTTGTGTGTGCTAGGCAAGCACTGTACCACTGAGCTAAATCTCCACCTTCTCTGGTCAAGTGACTTTGACGTAATCAGATTTTACGTCTGCCCAAAAATCTGATTGTATGAGAGGAAAGAATATCTACTACAACAAGGACCATAGAAACATAATCATAGTGTGGGCGGCTTTAGGTTTTCATTTTTTGTTTTTGTTTTTGTTTTGCCCCCACAGTGGAATCGAGATATTAAGGCTTGTGATTCATTCCTAGAAAAAATGTCAGAGACCCTGATGCAATCAGGCAAACTTTGGACAGGATATTTGAAAATCCCCTCTGTCGCCTGGAATAAAGGACTCCGCCTTCCTATACTTGGTTTATAGAATAATAACGTTTAATCTTTCTAGTCTTTTCTCTAGAAAAGGACAGGATCTTTCATAGACAGGATCTATGAAGCCAGGCTGTCCCCCAAATCATAGACTCAAAGTGACCCTGTCGCCTCTGCCGCCAGAGCAGCTGAGACTACAGGTGCATACCACCATGACCAGCATAAATTCAGCCTTTAGATAAGGATTTTGGTGGCTGTCTTAACTTGGAAACTATTACTACAGGAAAGATTTTAATTCAGATTTTTAAATGATACATACAAATATTTTTTGAAAATTAAGGATAGTCATGTATTTAAAAAGAAGCTGTAATGAATTATATTTGTTTCAACTCTTTGGGTATAAAGGGACAAAAACACAACCTGAAAAAGCTTAAGCACACAAAAGGGAAGATTTATTTGTAAGCATGATACAGGGTTTCATGGTTTCATGGAACCCAAAGTCAAGTGTGTGTGTGCAAGTGTGTGTGAAAGACAGGCAGACAGAGAGACAGATACCTAATATTCTTGTGACTATGTGGATAGGTAAGTGAAGAAATGCCACATAGACATTCTAACGGGTGGCTGATATGGTTAATGTATGAGATCAATCTAGCCAGTATTTATTGAGCACCTTTTTTATGTGCAGAGCATTATACCACTCAGATTTCCATGCTTGTCAGTTTGCATGCTCTATCATAACACTTAAATGAATTAACTCCTTTAAAATTAAACTTAGTGTACCACGAAAAATGCTGATAGATATTAAGTTTGATTTGCAGCACACTCCACCATGATAAAGCAAAATGTTGAGTTATAAAATTGGTGAAAAGAGCACATCTTTTACTACAATTTTTAGTAACCATCAATTACAATCAGTAAGAGAAGAGGTCTACAGTTCATGAAAAAAACTGTTATTAAATGATAGAGTTGTCTCCACATAATATTAAGAAAATGGTTCTATCACCTTGAGTCAGCTTAAACTACACTGAAGAGAAAAATCCTATCTTGGGGAAATATACTTGTGATTCTTTCAGACAGTAAAAGAGTCTAATAAGTTCATGGATCACACATCTAATGAGATCAGTCTGGACTATGTTTCCTGAGTGTAGCACTGATCTCATCTGCCTCTCGGTCTTGCCTTAAAATATTGCCTTAAAACTCAGAATGTCTTTGTTTAAAATCTGCTTATATTTTCTATCCTTCCTCCAGATTCATCTGAAATTCTATCCTCTTAGAAGACTGACCCCCTCAATTTCCCCAGTCAGTATTAAATCTTCATTTCCTTACACTTGTTTAACGAGATATTTGTATGTATTTATTTTTTGCTTTTTCAGGTCAGCCTTGCATCATATGGGTATGTGTGTGTGTGTGTGCATGCATGTGTATTGTGTGTATGTGTGCGTGTGCACATGTGTGTGTGTATGTGTGTGTGGTCTCCACTAGATTATGAGCTCATGGAAGATAAATGCTATAAATTCTTTCCCACTTATTCCTTCAATCATTAAGTATTTTTGAGGGTCCATATTCACTGTGGTCAGCATTATGGAGATATGAAAGTAAATCATCTGCATTTTATTCATTAAGAATTTATAGTGTGGGAAATAAAAGCTAGGAAGGAAAATAAATATAATACAAGGTAAATATAAGTGACACAGACAAGTAAAGATGAAATGTTATAAAAGATCTGGGATGAGGGATATTATTTCACCCACAACAGAGGGACAGGGGATTAAGTAAGGGAAAGACAGACAGAAAGAGGATATTGCCTAACAAGATGGACCTTGAAACTCTCCCTGAGGATGGGTAGGATTGTGACGTGTGAGTACGAGTTTCCCCTGAATAAAGAAAACAGCATGAGTGAAGACATAAAGAGGAAGAGCAAGAAGGTCACTTTGGAAGGATCATATGATGCGTAAGAGAAACAGGAGCTATTGGAATGGCAGCTGGGAAACCAATGTCGTTCTGAGGAGTCTGGTCAGTATCCTGTTAGTAATCTGGACAAAGGAGAAAGAGGTTGGATATAGTGGGTGTGAGGTTGGTCCGTCAGACTGCATCAAGAATTAAACCAAGTGATGGTGTAGCCTCAACCTGAGATGATGGCAGTGGAAGCAGAAAGCTTCCATAGACAATAGACAAGACTTGGCTCTGGATTGCATAAGGAAGGCAAGGGAGCAAAAGGAAAGCATTCTCAAGAACCAATGGGATAAGGGTTCACTCAGTTAAGCAAGGAACACATGAGGATTATACAGACCAGATGGGGCAAAAATAACTCCCAATAGAAACATCAAGTACATGTTTTACTCTTTACATCTGGCAGAGTCACACATAAAATAAGTTAATAATTGTTTACTAAATTGTTATGAACCTACAATAAGCATTTAAAGGTATATGGTGACAAGGGGATAGATCTCTTACAAATGCGAAGGTGTCCAGGAGACCGAGGGTAAAGAGAGAGCAGGAGAGGAGGGGGAAGTAAAATTTAAGATATGCTGTGTTTTTAGATACCAAATACTCAACAATTAATGTAAACATTTATCTTAGTTACCTTCTCACTGCTGGAACAAAATACCTGATACCCATAGGTTAAAGGAGGAGAGGTTAATTTTAGATCACAGTTTGTAGAGGTTTCAGTCCATAGTCAGCTGGCTCCAAGGCAGAGTAGCATGGCAGAAGGACATGGCAGAAGAGAAACAGTCCATGGACTGGCAGGCAGGAAGCAGCAAGACTTCCTTATTCTTTCCCTTTTCCTTCCATCTAGGCTACAAACCTGTTGGTTGGTGCCACCCACATCCAGGGTGGGTCTTCTCTCTTCAGTAAATACATCATCCCCACATAGAACTATGCTAATCTGATCAGGGAGCTAATCCAGTATCACATCCATAATCCAGTCCCTCCCAAAATCCTCACCTATGAGTGCATGAGGCTTTGGGGGGACATCTAACATAAACCATAATGTCATTATATGTCATGAACATGAGCTAAGAACAGTAATAAGAAGAATGAAAATGGGGAACGGAGATTTAGAGACAGAGGAAGGGAAGTGGATAGGAAGGAGATTTAAAAAGAAACAAGCTGTGTTTTGTACATGACCTACTCCCCAAGATGAATGTAATCTCTGTGTACAGCAAGCATGTACTAATAAAATTTAAATTTAAATTTAAAAAGATATATGGTGACAGCAATAAAAATAGCATATTCTGGAGGTATCAAAATAAGAGATAATTTTCCAGGGAGACAACCATACCGTTTCCCAATGTTCCATCATCAGCATAGAAAATTATTGTCCATTGGAAAACAGCAATTATTCACCAGGTGACTTGTTTGGGTGAAGCATGTAAGCATTTTTAAAGTATATTTCATTATATTGTCCCAATTCTATTTCACTAAAGCAATAACCTGGGTTTTTGTTATTTAAGGGCTTTCAAACAGCAGGTAACAGCAAATCCTGCCCCAGGCAATGTTTCATATCCTTTACAAATATTTCTTACTTCTCATAACTCCAGGGGCATGTAGGAACTCCATTTGAGGGATTAGGCAACCCCATTGTAGAAAGTTAAGCAATTAAGTTAAGGTCACATGGCCAGCAAGGGGCAGGGGCTGAGGCAGGACTCAGCTGAAAGGGATCAGGGCTGGAGTTCCCCATCATCTTCTGTGGCTTCTGCAGACTTCATTAGGACACTGAGGATGGGACCTACAAGCCAGTTGATATGTGTGGTTTGCTTCTACTTTCACCTCTAGAGAATTTTGCTGCAATTTCCTCTTAAGGAAACAAAAGAAAAATGACAATTGAATGATTGGTACAAGATTAAATGGAAATGAATAGTGATGTCTGAAACTCATGATTCCTAACACTCGGCTTAGGATTTTAAGCAGTAGTTCATGTGGCCATTATTGAATAGTTAACAGTGAACAGACTATAATCATTACATATTCTTTATATTAGAAATGTCTTTAAGAAATTTAAATGTATATTTTAATTACCTAAAATAAAGGAAAATATTACATGTAAAAAATCTTCGAGGCAGAAGTGAATACTTGATAAGTATAATTAGTGATTTTCCTTGTTTTTTTTAATTGAACTTCTATGATAAATTTCTCAAAAAAAGTAATTTTACTTATTCACATTCAGATTTCTAGGTATAGTATATTATCGTGAATCCCCCCAATCATCCCTTACAAATACTACAATATACATTTTTACTGTGGCTGTCTTTTGAGGTTCTAAATTGTTAACATCTGTCTCTTAGTATTTTTTTTACAATACTCTAAATACTCTAATGTCTGGTTATCCTGCTAATAACTGTAATTTTCTAGTCAGCTGCTATCTCTCAAGGTAGTTTAAAGGTCATTTTTTGAAATACATAAAGACGCTTGGGAAGAAAGTGGACACGATTTATTTGTTAGCAAGTTGAACTCATGTTTAGATTCGCTTTTATATTCAAGAGAAAAGAGTCTGCCTGTCTCTTTTGCTTTAGTCTTTTATTTGGCCCTTGTAGGATTCATTTTGTCCTCTTATTACATTTTACTTCTGTTACCTGATGTTATTCTTAATAGGAAAAATGGGTATTACTTTCAAAATCATAATTAAAAGACAATTTATATTGTACTTTTTAAGGAAATAATGTTGTATAAACTACTATATGTTATTCCTACAATAGAAAAGCATGCTGCACTTTCCTCTAGACGGAAATGTTCTTGAAGATTCTTTTAACCAATATTTGAAGAATCACATTGTTTCCATGTTTGGCAACTCCAACCACAGTTGCTGCATAAATTATGACACAAGTACATTTGCGTGAACGCACATATTTTCACTTACTGAAGGTGCCAATCAAAATAAAAGAGAACCATAAGCATAAACTATAGTGAACATATGGCAAGTTATTTGTTTATTTTGTGTTCTTAGCATCCATTACTTTCTTCTAAAAAAAATGAATTCTTGGATTTTTCTTGAGGTAAAACTCATTCTTACTGCATATTTTGTCTGTAGTTCCATAGTATGACCAGTCAGGCAACCATAGTGACTTGTTCTAATGCAAACATGATCCCTGCTTGGGCAATGAGATACAGAATGAGAAATACCTTAGAGACTTTTGGGAAAAGAAAATGTATATTATTTCCATAGGGATTCCTCGGCATGCAGGATATCAATATGTAAAAAATGACTACAAGGAGAAAATTTCTTTTGGAAAATGTGAAGTGGAGAAAAATTAGATCCAAGAAACAAGGAGGGACAAAACCCTGTTACCATTATTTAAGGTTCTGGATCCAACCGTATTTGTGGTTACATGAAATGGAATTGTTTTACTCAGAAATAGCTGACACCCAATTAATGCATAAACACAAGAAAGGTCTTAGTAAGGACTAAATTTATTAGAGCATAGGATTAGTGTAGACGGGTAAAAGACAAGAATGGTGACAAATATTTACTCTAAAAGTTCATAAAACGACATTTTAAGGATGGAACTGAAATTATTATTGTACAGTGAAGAGAAAGGAATATATATAAGAAATAATAAAACAAAAGAAGAAATTTGAGAATTGGCAAGATAATAGATTATGCATGTGCAGGCTTGGCTGGAAAGGAGTTTTGGTTTGGGAGTATTGCTTTGTTCCTTTTGGTGATTTCAAAATCATGTGTGTAGAGATTATGAAGACACTGACAGTGGAAAAGTTGGGAAAAAATCGTGGTGTGGAGAGTAAATACTTAAAGAGCTTAATTTGCTGTCACATTCTCTCCATGTCATAAGCTGGTAAACATCACAACCAAATAACAAAATTTAATACCACTAATGGGGGGGACATTGACACTAAACATCTGATATAGTACGCTGAGAACAACAAAATATCACATACTTCCAAAAATTCTTAACATGAATCCAATTGTGAGGAAACAATCAAATACAAATTGAAGGACCTTCTAAAAAACAGCTTGTGCTGGCCTTTCAAAACTATTAATTTCATAAAAGAGTTGGCTGAATTATTTTAATACAGAATAGAGCAATCTAAAGTAATATAAGAATTAAATGAAATGTACAATCCCTGATTAGATCTTGAATCAGAAAAAATATATATAACAGTTCTAAAAGCCATTACTAAGATAATTTGAATATAGACTTTATGTAAATTAATATTAGATCAACATTACATTTCTTGAATATAACTATAGAGTCATTGCTATGTAGATTATTTAGGAGATAAATGCAGAATTATTTTAGTGTTGAAATGTCAAGGACACCAAAAACTTTCCTTCAAATGACTCACCAAAAAACACAAGTGTATACACACACACATACACACACACGCACACACAGTCTGTTGGTGACACTGTTGATGCTCTGCCCATTTCTCTAGATCCCTTTTACTATTTTCTGTATGTCCATCCGTCAGCTTCTCTGTCCTTCTTCTAAAGTCCCGGCCATGTGGTGTAAGAAATCCCACAGAATTAGGGTGAGGCTGATCTCAGGCTGAAATCACAAGATTACTTGGCTTCTCCAAGGTCCTCCTAATTTTATTTCCTTTTTCCCCCGTGGGGTCTGTTTTAAAGGAGTCTAACCTGATCTACACAGATACACATACCTACATGAGAGAGAGACGAGAGAAAGACAGAGAGAGAAAGGGACAGAATGATATGAAATGTTATCCATAGTAAATCTAGGTGAGTTTATTTTATTATTCTTCTCCCTTTTTTGTAGGTTTGATATTGAGAAGGAAAGACCTAATACAGCTGGCCTCCGGCACCTTTCTCTTTCAGGTCCTATCACACTCTCCTTTCAGGGACCTGGTTTTATCTCCTTATAAACATGCTGATAATTGGATCTCCTAGTAATTACACTACTGAATTTCTCCAGGAAGAGTTTGTGTCTATGATTTTTTTTTTTTTTGAGACAGGGTCTCACTGTGTAGTTCAAGCTGGCCTTGAACTTACTATGTAGCCCAGGGTGGCCTCAAACTCACCGTGATCCTCCTAACTCAGCCTCCCAAGTACTGGGATTATAGGCATGCACAACCATGCCCAGATCTCCATGGAATTATTTTAATCCTAGCAAATGTTCCTAGTTCAAACTTGTTAAAAGAAAAAAAAAAATCAAGAAACTACGTATTTATGGGTCATGACTTTGCAGAAAATGTTACACAATTAGATGACCATACAGGGCATAAAACACAGATAGCTCACAACCAACATACTCTCTGTCATGTGAGGCAACCTATGTCCCTCGGCTACAGACCTCATCCAACGAGATCAGTGTGTGTGTACATGAGTGCATGTGTGTGTGCACATGTGCATGTGTGTGTGTGCCTTTTGACTGCTTCTGTCTTTGACACTATTAGTAATGATTGATATTGCCAAAAGACCTCCAGTCTGTATAAGTCTGATTTGACAAACTTATCGTTTGTGTTAGCTCAGCTATTTTTCAAACTAGAAAGTGCTTCAGACAGCACAAGATGTTGTTTCTTAAATTCCCACATACAGGATTTGGACCAGACCTGCAGGTTCCTCATCTAAGTTTGTATTACAAAGTATACAAATGCCAGAATTTGCACCGATAATACATGCAGTATGCTAACCCTTCAGCAGGCTGGACTGCTACTGTCCCGTGAGGTCAGAGAGACGCAAGTGACAAAGGGACACATCCCCACATTGGAGTTCCAGCTTCTGGTATCAGGAGTCAGCCATGGCAGCTAAACTACCAGCAAAGCCTTCATGACATCAGGCCACCAAGTCGTCTCCTCAGTCCCCAGTGCAGGCCTCTGACATCCCGTCCTCTAGCACTCCCAGCCTTTTCCTAAGCTCTTCATCTCCTGTATTAAATCCTTTTCTCCTTAACATACCTAAAGCAGCTTGTTTCCTGCACCAAACCCCAGATGACGTAGTTAGTGACAATTATTTAATTTTGGTTTGAAGAAGTGTTGCCAGCTTCTGGAGTTGCCTACACCAATGTACTTTCTATCTTTAAGATTTTAAAGTTTGACTTAAAAGGTAATTTCAGGTAAATATCTTAACTAAGCAAAACAATTTAGGGGACGGGGACAATCTGCCGTATTTTTCAGGCCATGGGTTTTATTTAACATATATTTTATTAGATAACTGTTTATGTCA
Source organism: Hystrix cristata (assembly GCA_004026905.1). Taxonomy (NCBI): domain Eukaryota; kingdom Metazoa; phylum Chordata; class Mammalia; order Rodentia; family Hystricidae; genus Hystrix; species Hystrix cristata. The sequence goes on from PVJO010004812.1 coordinate 48,760, forward strand.
TTGTTAGGGGCTTTTCTTCTCTGTGCAAGTTTAAATGTCTGATTTCCTTACAAGTCGTGTAACCAACGCACTGGAATTTTTCCTGGACAGAAAAAAAAAATTGGTTAGAAGATTATTTGAATCTATTTTTTATCAGCAGATATTACTGCAAGCTAATCCAAAATCTAAAATTGTTAATGCCATACGTGCCATCGATTTTCACCTTGCCAGTTAAATAAAGGTTACCGCCTGGGCTCCTCAGAGATTGCCTCTCTCCCCGGGCACCACCACCATGTTTCAGCTCAGCCAGGGCATTCCTGCAGGTCGCCCCTGAAATCCCTCCGCAGGAATGAAGGGCCGAATGCCTTCTGGAAACACTTCATTTAGGGAATGGCAAGACTGCTGCTAACTAGAACTCCAGTTTGCTCATTAGAAAGCCTTGTCTCTTCTGTTTCCTTGAAGGAGCAAGTGTTAATTCAACAAACATCTATTAAGCATCCGTGATGTGCCAGGCACTGGACTAGGCCCTGGGGATATTAAGGGAAAATAAGATGTGAAATGGCGTCCCTGTCCTCTGTAAGGCCTGAGCCTGAGTAGACAGACACACATCTCATTTGAACACAACATGATCAGTTCTCTAAGTTGGGTGCTATCAGGTAGCAGAGGCAGGGATGGCCTCGTTCAGCTACGGGAAGAGAAGCGATTGGGTTGCCAAGTAGAGAAGAAAGTGGTGTTTGAATTCAGTTTGAAGAATAAATAGGGCTTTGTCCAGCTCGGAGCTGAGGAAAGAAAAGGAGGCGGGGGGAGGACAAGCCAAGGCAGAAATACATTAGTGATCAAATCTCGTTCAAGAGACTGAGTTGCTGACCAGGCACAGAGTTGGCAGGAAAGTGTGATGGTTAATTGTGTGTATCAAGTTGACTGGGTCACAGGTGCCCAGGTATTTGGTCAAACAATATTCTGGTTGTTTCTGCAAGGGTGTTTTGGGTGGTATTAACAACTAATTTGGTAGACTGAGTAAAGTCGATTGTTTGGGGATTTCCCTGCCTCCACAACGGTGTGATTCAACAACTTATAATAAACATCCTTACACATATGTGTACATACACATATACACATATGTCCTATTGTTTCTGTTATCCTAGAGAACTCTGACTGATAAAAATTGGAAGAGATGAAGCTCTAACAGTAAGGATTGCCAGAATATAATGAATCCGAGTGTCATTCTCCAGTCAGTAAGCACATGTATTAGTTACCCGTCTAGAGTCAATGGTTTGCAGGAGAGCAGATTTAATGCAGGACATTAACACATCACAACATTCACACACACAAGTCAAATGCAGAAAGAGTGCAGAATGTCTGTCTAGGCACTGGAGACCTGAAAGAGCCAACCAAGGGCTGGGAGCCCACAGCCCTCTCCCATGTACATCCGTGTCTGCACTAAAAGGCTGAAGAAATCTGTACTGGTACCAGGATACAATGCTCACAGCAGAGATGAAGACCAGAGCTCCCCTGACGCCAGCAGCAGCCATCCTCGACCACAGCAAGCCCCGAGCTCCTTATGTGATGAGAACAACCGAGTTCCCTTCAGGAGAACCAGCCGCAACAGAGTTTCTCCTGGGCAACAGCAGGCCGTTGTCTTCTGCTCCCGTTCTCCTTTATATTGTGTCAGCAATAATGCTCAGGTGGGTCATCTACGCCCAGAACCACACCAACTCAGTCCACCTTGGTGTTTCTACTCACATTGACCACAACAGGTCCACCTTGCTACTATTTCTTTTCAAGATTATAATTTGATTTTGATAAACTATACTTTTTCACTTATTTCTTGGATAGCAAAGACCCTCATGTGAGTGCTTTACGGGTATCAATTCATTTGCCCTGATATAGACTCTTTGCAAGGAAGGCACCATCATTACTTAAATTTGCATAGACAAGTGACCTGCGTGAAGTTCGGAGTTAGTAAGGGGCAGAGCCCGTGTGCATCTGGCCACACAGCCCGGAGCCTGTTGCTCTAGTGATTTCCTAATATTGGATATTGGACTTAATTCTGTAAGTATTTTTGAGCTCAGGAATCTCCATCCACTTTGTCACTTTAGAAAGATGATTCAGTTAGAGAACAACAATAAAATTAAAGGGATTATGAGCATAGCAGGCATCTAAGACAAGACATGGCTGATAAAGACTCAGCCTGCATCAGCAGGGCTGGCAGTGGAAAGCGGTACATGTGGCAATAATTGTTTTTGAGACTAATTTAGTGACTGATCGGAAGTTGAGAGTGAGAAAAAAGGTAAAACCCAGCATGTTAAAAACGGGTGAAGGGTTATCTGGCCTGGGACACATGTTGAGGGCAGCAGAGGAAAGAGCTAGGGGAGGTCTAGGAGTTGAAGCAGAGAGCCTCAAGACAGAAGTTTAAATTCCAATTCAGAAGACGGGTCAGGATGAGGGAAATAAATGCATTTGGGAGTTGGGCTTGTTTCTACTACTGCCATAACAAATGACCACAAACCAGGTAGTTTAAAATGACAGAAAGTTATTCTCTTACATTCTGGAAAATAGAAGCTGAAACCAAGGTGTAAAGAGAATTGTACTTCTTCTAGAGACTCCAGGGGAGACTCTGTTCCCTGCCTCTTCCAGGGTTTGGTGCATTGCCCATCCTTGGCACCACTCAGCCGGCAGCCTCTACACTGCCATTTTAGCCTCTATCTTTGTGTAACCTCTGTGTGTTCAGGTTCCCCCTCTAACCCTTCTCTTAATGACACTCACAATGGCACTTGCAGCCCAAATGGACAATCTCCCCATCTCCGTATTGTTAATTTAATCACATCTGCTAAGATCTGTTTCTCCAAGTAGCACCTACAAAATTCCAGGAATTAGGACTGGAGGCATTTCATTGATTGTCCATTATTCAGCCTGCTGCAAGCACCATCAGAATAACTGATGAATAATTGTGAATAACTAAGGAAGAAGAAGAATGTTCATGAATGAGAGAAAACAGGAAATCACTTTGGTGTTTGAGAAGGAATTCGTGAGTTCAAATTCCACTTTGTCACTGCGTGTGTGTGCCTGACCGAGTCGTCTGCACTTTGGACCTCGTCTTTTCTGCTGTCCAACATTTTCAGAGTAAAAAATGTTGAGCGTCCATTTAATCTAACTGTGAAGAGTCATGTGGAGGCTATAGATATTTTAAAATAATATTGTATTATCTAAATAGCAAATAAAAAGAAGATAAATCCAAGACAACAATGTCCATAATCCCATCATTTAACCAAGTCCGCGTTTTCGTGTGGCAGTTTCTAGTCCTTGAGAACTGCGCATTTGACTTTTATGCATTGGTGACAATTTTATAGGTAGAGTTTTATAATCTGCTTAGTTAGTTAGTTAGTTAGTTAGTTAGTTAGTTAGTTAGAAGTACTGATGATTGAACCTAGGACCTTGGTGCTGAGCTACATTCCTGGCCCATTTTTACGTTTTATTTTGAGACGAGGTCAGGCTGAGTTGCCCAGACTGGACTTATCTGGCCATCCTCCTACCTCAGCCTCTCAGAGCGATGAGAAGAAAAATGTTTTCATTATGTTGTAGCCCTTACTTCTGAATCCCTCCATCCTAGCCCAAGCTGCTTCATCAAAGGGTTATAGGCGATGCATTCCACAAGAAGCAAGCCCCTGAAAAGCTGGGCACTGCCAGCCTCCATGAAGACAAAGAGATCAGCTTCAAGGATCCCCCTTCAACTGCATCAACACTGAGCAGCTTCAGGCAAGGTGCTTTTCGGTTCTAAACTGAGATCCTAATTCCTTCCATGATTAGTAAACAGATACTTGAAATAACTTCTCATAAAGCTTTTGCTTTTAAATAAAGCTGGAAACAATTCTTCAGAGAGTTAAAATATGCTCCATATGTAACGTTCCACTGAGGTGCTGGTTCAACTGCCGGAGCCCTGAGGATGAAATCCCATTCAAACATATCTCCTTTAAGCCGTACCGACATCATTTGGCATGGCAAAAAATAACCACTGTGATTATGCTTTAGTGTCTGCCCACCTCTACTCTGTGTAGCAGTGCTGAGCATAATGCACGGCCGCCCCACTTTCCTGCAATAAATAGCAATCTGAATATAACTGGGAAACTTCTGAGACATTCTTGGAAATCTACTTATTGTATTTTGTTCTTGTATTTTTTTTCTAAGTTTTGTCTCCCCTTAAATAACCTCCTGGTCCACGGCATATGTTTTCATCCACACCTTCTTCTACCCTTCCTCCTGTACCTCTTGACCTACACACGCAAACACCACACACACACACACACACACACGAATTGGTTGAATTATCAAAGTGTGCTATGATAAAATTTTGTGCGGTATACATTAAAATTTGAAATGGTACCAAAGAACATGAAACTACACTAAAAGAATCCTGTACGGTTTTATTTATATTTTTATTTGTTTATTAATTTAGCAGCACTGGAGATTAAACCCAGGGCCTCACACATACGGGGCAAATACTGTTCCACTGAGTCCTATCTCCAGTCTGCAAGACTAAACCAAACAACTATCCTTCATCATCCTCTCTTCTTAGTATGGAGTAATCTTGTAATGATCATATTTGTTTCTTTTCCATGGAGAAGAAACCTTAGATGCTGGGTGCTGGCTGAAATCTAGAACACAGAATGCCTGGTGTAGTAGGAAGGTGCCCTCCATGCAGGAAGGGGCGATATGAATGTACACAGGTGTACCGAGGGGTGAAAGTACTGTGTACACTGTGACACGCCGTGACACTTGACACGGCTAAACTTATCCTTTGGCTTAAGTCTACCGTCAGAGGAAGCTCTCTGAGTGTGTACAGCTGTGTATTTGACCTCTCTCTGTTCCATCATCTGTTGATGAGAATGGGGCTAATAGTATCTTCTTCAAAGGGAAGTTGAGAGGGTAAAATTGAATGGTGCATGTAAAATACAGCAGAGCTCCTGAAGCATACTAAGTGCTCAGTAAACTTCCACTATACCATCTAACTCCTTATTTAACAGAAGGTTCAGTCATCTATCCTAATCTTACAGTTTTACCGTGGACTCCATGAGAACCATTTGCTCTGCATTCCCGCAGGTCCATAAAATCACCCACCGGGCACGTTTCCCTGTTCCGGCTCACAGCTGCATACCTCAGTGTGTGATAGCAGTGTGAAAATTTCATGATCACAGAGTGGGCCTGTGTTAAAACACAAAACCCTTTGGGGGACCAGAAGCGCAGTTACGCCCCAGAGCGGGGGAGCCAGCGCGCCGATTCAGTGTTGCACGTGGAGCCCCGATTGGCAGGGAGGACACAGCTTGGGAGTCTGAGGTACTAGTCTCCCCGTGAGCACAACGAAACCAACCACATCTGAGCCTACAGACTGGCCTTTGACTGAAAACTAACTGCCACCATGCTGTTCACCAGCTCCCAGAGGACACGGTGACCTTTTTGCTTCCGCTTTCTATGTATCCCTTGTTGGATATCTTTGGAGCTTGTGACGCCCAGCATAACAGATCTTGGTGGCAGATTCGTTTTCCATTGCAGCGGGGATCAAATGATGGGAATTAAAGCTGTGAAAAATTATCTTCATTTAAAATGATTTGGACAGTAACTTTTTAAAAAAAATTGTCTTTCTCCTCATTGCGTTCAGTGCTGGATTTCTTATTGCTCAAATTAGGAAACTGAGACCTAGAAAGGTAAAATGTGTTTCACCCAGAGCGGACTGAGTTGCTCTAGTCTGAGTAATTCTTGGAGGACTTGATTATATGACTTTCTATCTACATTAATTCAATTAGCTACATCATTGATGAATGCAATCTATGCAATCTAAGCATTAATGATGCAATCTATGCAAATGGCCGACCTTCACCAAATTAGAATCAGGGTTTAAATTATAGAAGGTTCTACTCCACAGTTTTGATATGGTGTCTAAATTATTCTCTACGATAATGCTCTGATACAGGTATTATATCTACATCATACATTGTGAGATGATAAATCACATGAAGTTGTATATTAAGGTGATAAATTCAGATGCAAAGCATGGGTTATTTACAAGTGGCTGCAAAGCTGGCAAGTGGCAGAGTTGAGCCTTGAATTCAATACTTCTGACTTTCTTTCCCATGCTCTTTTCTAAAGAAGCCTCCCTGGAGAAAAGAATCAGAGTTCCCAAAGGGAACGCCCATAGGGAGTTATTTTAATTATTATAAAACCAGACCAAGTGGAAATGGAACACATGTTGGGATTTTGTGGTAAAGCCAGAAACACCAGGGATAAAGAAAAATGGTTTGAAAAGATTTAGTGATTAAATATAAGCTCTAACTACTTACCAGTATTGTTGAGACTTAGGGCTTATACAAAACTTTTGTGAAATAAAATTTGGAATTTAATTTTGCTTTCTGGTATTCAATCATATTTCCCCAAACTAGTTCGTGTATACAGAGAAACACTTGAATTATAACTCAATTATAAAAGTATATTGCCCAAAAATATTTCAGTGATTCTAAGAATTAAATCCTTACCCAAAGTGAAATGTAACCATTTTTCCAGAAGCCAAAAATACAGATCATAAGAAGGAAAATTTTCTGTGAGAATAGCAAAAAGTTCATAGTCATTTCCTCAACCGATACTTATCTTTTAACAATAATGACATAAAAGTAGATGAAAAGCAGGTGTTTGTTGGTGCACTAAGTTCCCTTTGCTATATCATAAAGCTCGATAGCCCCCCTTTGATATTAATTTATCTTTATATATCCAACTTTAAATTGTTGTATTAATTGTGATTAGCTGCTGAAATCTATAGAATGTTCTTGTCTATATCATAGTATTTATTTTATACTTAGATGTTTGCCCTTTAACATTTTAATTAATTGGGTTAATACAGTCAGCTGTAAGAGAAAAAAATGGTAAGGGCTGTGAATTTTGCATGGATCTGAACTCTGTTCTGTGGCTGCCAAGTATGAACAACCTCTTGTAACCAGTATATAAACAGCCACGTGGAAATAGGCGAGACACTGAAGACAACTGAGGGCCCCACAAAAAGCAAGCCCATTATTATTATGACTTCGAATTCATAACCGAATTCATAACCTTTCCTAAAGATCTGCTCTTCTCCACAGATTGTGTGTTTATTTCTCCCAAAATACCTTTGAAATATCAACTCAGTTCCCAGGAGGTAAGAACACGGATGAAAAAAACGCCAAAGGATGTAAAAAATAATAATAATAATAGCAAGGACAATCACCTTTTTATCACTGTGTTTTCTTAGTTGTGAGGGTAGAACATAGAGTGTGGTCCTCCACAGACCTCTGTGTGTGTGTGTTGGGAGGGGGGTGTCTATGTTTGTATTATTTTGGTTTTAAAGAAGAACCTCAACACACAAATCGCCTCTTGTGTTACAAATCCACTGATCTGTGCTGTGCAGTGTGGTGAATGGGTGTGTCTTAAAGAGGGGAGTGTAGTGTGACTTGGCTTGCCTGTCCGCCGCTCACCCCCAGCAGTGTGGCCCAGCCCTAACTTGCCACGAATCAGTACAGGCCTGAGTTCACAGGCGGGGTGCTGGGACCTGTGCTCTGGGGGCTACATTTTATGCATTTATTATTACTTGTTTTCAACCTCACAAGAAATACATGGCAACTGTGAAAGTTTTGAAAGACACAGATTAACCAAAATTTTAAAATAAAGAAAAGTTGTTACCCTAATTCCCAGTAAATTAGCACCATTAACATATTAGTATATGCTTCTTCTAATGTTTCTTACCTTTATATCTGTACGGGGGTTTAGAAACCTTCTTGTGCTATCGCAATGTACCAAGTACCGCTAATTCAAACATCTCATGAACGTTTATCAGGTTCACATTAGTGTTTCCTTGTGTGGAGCCAATACAAGGCGTGTTACCAATCCTCTGTTTTTGGACAGTTAAGCCCCTCTCAACTTTTTTTTTACCATTATTAACAGTGTTATAATAAATATTTCTATATATATTAGAATTTTAGAAGAGTAATTACAAAACCACGTAATCTTAAGTGTATATTTAAGTGTTGGGAACATGTTACCAATTTGTAATGTCATTGCAAGACAATAATAGTTTACCAATTTTCCTCCTTTTTTTTTTCTTTTTTTTTTTTTTTGTGGTGGTGGGGATCGAACTCAGGGCCTGGTGCTTACTAGTCAAGCACTCTACCACTTGAGCTAAATCCACAACCCCCCAATTTTCCTCCTTACAAGCCAATGGGAAACTGTTTTCCAGGTTGGAGGTAATGTCCAGTTGAATAACTGGCTCTCAAGCTCTACATGCACACACATCTGTGTGTGTGTGTGTGTGTGTGCGTGTGTGTAAACATTTTTCTTGCTCTAGTCCTTGAGGTTCAGAGAAACAACCAAAAATGCATGTTGCTTTAACTTACATTTCTTTCATTACTAGACAGGTTGATCATTTTTCATGTACACATAGGTATTCCTATACACATTTTAGTATATATGGAAATTGCCCAAGGCAAATTTTAAGACGGTAAATTCACAAAAATCAGCTTAAAATTACATAGTCCTCTCTTTTATGGAAAGACAACGTCTTATTAGCTCACTTAACCTGTGTGCATGCACCCTCCGACTGATACTCACGCCAGCACACTAACCCTTTATAGTTTCTGATTGTTTGCTGTGAATGCTGGACTGGTACTTAAGTATTTTAAATAGCACTCTGGCACACATTATGTACTAAGTTCCATTCTGACACCAGAGATGTAACAGTGAGGTAAGCCACAAGTCCTTACATTATGGTATTTATATTCCCATCTACAGATACATGTACAATAATGTGCATGCATAATATATGGAGTATCTATGGTGAATGTACCAAAGGTAAAATAAGGCTCAGGCTCCTGCTGTCTCACTTAGAGACACAGAATTTAAATATGTGCATCATTAGATAAAAAAGATTAGATTCAGTTTTGGGGTTTATTAACTTTGCTATGAGTTTGTGGAGAAGTTGATCAACTTAGGCAGAATCCCGCCCCAGATCTGCCACACTTTCCATTTCTCCAGTTCTCTACCTGCAAGCTGACATGCCACATTTTCATTCTCTGGAAGGAAGTCTTTCCCAGTGAGGTTTTGGGCAGCATATTATGCCACCCCCAGACCTGCTGGCAGCAGAGGAAGACATAGCATCTCCAATCTGCTCTTTTCTTTCAGGCATTCTAATTGAAAGTCCTGCCTAGAACACATGGCCAGAGCCAGGAGCCAAGAGAAGAACAAAGGACCACTCCTCACACACACTCCCTCCCAGGCTTGTCTGAGCTCCGTGGCTCAGCAGGAAAAGTCGACAGTGCAAAACACTAAACGGAGAAGGGTCAGCAGGCAGCGCGTGTCATGTCTGTAGCAACCCTGGACACAAGGGAGAAAAGGCTGGCTGGAGAGAGTTTAGAGAGAAAGCAAAATGGGCTTCCTGCCTGAAGCCTTCTTAAGATGTAAAAACACCAAGAAGTACAAAGCTTTTTCTTTCCTTGAAAATAAGAACAACAAAAAAGAAATCTACCAAGGAGACACAAGCCAGACATTATGGAAAGAACGTTTAGGTAGACAGGGCTAGATCTGAATTTTAAGCCAAAGCCTAACATAAATATATGTATTTTTGCCCATATTTTTGCCTGTGGGAGCCTTTGTTTTCCTGTGTGTAAAATGGACTTCATCCAGTGGGCTGTGCTAAAGACTCTTTCTTTGTCTGATGTGTAAAGACCCATTTACCAACAGTATGAGGCTTAAAAGAAAAACACGGCATATAAAATACTGTGGGAATGTACTGTTTTCTTAAAATAGAGCGTTTTTCATCAGATTTGCAAAGGAAGGAGACTTACTGAAGGTGGACTCACTGGGTATGATGAGCACTAAGATTCTTCGCAGTATAAAAGAGGATTCTGTATGCCATGTGGGTGTCTATTGAGAAATGAGAGTTGTAGCCTTGGAAATTTTGTATTGCTAAGCACGGTATTGAACCAACAAACATTTCTTTTTTCTCAGTACCCAACCCACACCACTTCCATGGGGGTTAGAACCAAATTTGTAAAGCTGAAAGTCTGAGGTGCTGTCATTTGCCCTCTCTGAAACTCAGCTCGCACTTCTCATTAACCCTAATCCTTCCCTTTCCTCATGGTCACCACAAAAGTACAAATCCTACTGGAAACTTTAGAGTGTCATGTACTAAATTATCCATGGCCAGAACAACGGAAGACAGAGAGACATAATGTAGAATTCAATTTAGGTGTCAAATTTTCACCTAATTATTTAAGAATAATAGCAGTCAAACATGGACAATTTGACATCATGGTAAAGTGGTCTGAAAGAGTGGTTTTGGTAAGATGACCTCCTCTTCAATTTCAGAAGTGATCTTAGTTCTTCTTTAAATGTTTGGTAAAGTTCAACAGTAATGTCACCAGTTTCCAAGGTTTTTTTCGAGGGAAAATGTTTATTACCAATTCAACCTCATTATTCATTTTTGGTCTGGTCAAGTTTTCTATTTCTTTATGATTCAGTTTTGGTAGTTTGCGTGTGTCCAGAAATGTGTCTATTTCTTTTGAGTTTTCCAATTAGTTGGTGTACAGTTGTTCCTAATGGCCTCTTATGGTATTGTGTATCTCCATGATACTCGTGGTAATGTCCGCATTTTCAGATCTGACTTTACTTATTTGCATCCTTTCTTTTTTTTAGTCTACTTGAAGGTGTGTTTATCTCTTAAATGAAATGAAATCAGCATATCAAAGAGACATCTGCATTCCCATATTTACCACGGCACTATCCACAGTAGCCAGGATAATGAAATTATTCTAAATAGCCATCAATAGATGAATGGATAAACAACATATAATCTCTATACACAAATGAGATACTATTCAGCCATAAAAAGAGAATGAAATTCTGTCATTTGCACTAACATGGAAGGACCCGGAGGATATTATGCTAAGTAAAATAATTCAGGAACAGAAAGACAAACACTCCATGACCTCATTCATAGGTAGAGGTTATAAAAGTGATGTCACAGAAGTTTAGAGTAGTGTTTACTAGAGTCTAGGAAAAGTAGGGGGAAGGGCAGGAGAGAGGCTGGTCAATGGCATAATGTCACAGTTAGGTAGGAAGAATAAGTTCTGCAATTCTGTGGCATAACGAGGTGAATATAGTTAACGATAATGCATTGTACAACTCAAAACATTTAAACAGATGATTTTAAAGTGATCTAAAAGAAATGATAAAAGTTTAAATTGATAGCTATGCTAATTACCCTGAGTCAATCATTACCAAATATATGTATAAATCAAAACATCACATCATACCTCATAGATATGTGCAAATATTATGTCAATCAAAAATCAAATTAAAAAGAATAAAGCCAACCAAATACCTCTCCAGATAATTCGCATATAAAAGTCTGATAGATAGGAGTAGAAATAGAAGTATACTTAGAAATGTTTTCCAAAGAAACAAGCTTTTCCAAGGTGGTCATTTCTCAAAATTTTGTACATTGTCTTCACCAGGACTCAAAAAAATCCTAGTTCTCAGCTTTCCACCACGCAAAGCACAGCATGTACCCACAAGTCACACATCATTGTTTTAAAAATATGAAAAGAAAAGAAAATATTGAAAAGAAATTATGACACATATCTGAACTTTTTGGTGCCACATTTTTAAATGCATAGTCTTGAAAATTTTAGGATAGTATAATAAGGTTTTATATGTTACATAACATCCTTACAGTCAAACACATTCATACAGTTTCTGTAAAATACCTGGGTGTCCCCTCCATCGATGGCCAACTCGGGTTAAGTTTTGCCAAGCAAGTTTCATTCACTACTTTTGGATGTCACAACTGTGGCTAATGTACCATGTGTGGGTCCCCCAGGTACTTTCCTTTGTCCAGTTCTATGGGTGATTAGGTTCTTAACCAAGTTATGATGTAATTATCATTATCTATAAACATTTATTGATTACCACTTAAAATAAGGCACATGTTTATGAGGACAAAGCTTTTCTCATTAGCTATTTATGATCTATGGACAACACAGAAATTAGAAATGCTATGTGATATAAAGTTCTATCCATGCAGAATAGAAATTGGAATATTTCTCTTCTAATTTGATATTTTACATGAGGAGGGTTGTCACTTGTCTAGTTTGCACTCTTCCATCATTTCTTTTCTGTTTAACACTCTTTCTTTCTCTTCCTCCTCCATGTCCTTGCCCTGTCATCATTTCTCAGGACAAGCTTGCTTTCCTGGACTAATTAGGTCAATTTGCTCTACTAAAAGTTTTTGTATTACCATGTACATATTCTCCACTGAAGAAACACAAATATTTGTGTAATTTTTCTTAAAATAATACTTTATTCCTCACTAGAGTATGAATTCCCTGAAGTAGAGATTATGTCTCCCTCCCACCATTATGTCTCCAGGAGCCTGCAAAGCATAATGTACAAAGTAGATACTTTGTAATACATAATGGATGGATGGATGGATAGATGGATGGATGGATGGATGGATGGATGGATGGATGGATGGATGGACAGGTGGACAGATGGATGGATGGATAGATAGATGGATGGATAGATGGATGGATGGATGGATGGATGGGTTATTGCCTTAGTATAGGAAGGTCATTAGGGTCAGACTGGAGTTAAAATGAAAAATAAGGCTTTCTCTCATCTCACCTAAGATGAAAGTAGGAATGACGGGATGAGAGATCCCAAAACATTTATTTCAGGCATATTCTGCACCAGGAGCTCAAGCCTCCAGATGTGCTTAGGTAAAGAAAAATTTAGAAATCTCATCCTTCAGTTTGGACAAGATCATTTTAGGAACTCTGAAAAAAGAATAAGGTTCAAAAATTTTTTTACCAAATCCCTAAAATAAAAATAGGATTAATTGTTTTAAAAATCTCTTTAAGGCATATTTGTAAAGTGAACATCGGGCTGGGGACTTAGCACAGTGGTTAGAGTGCTTGCCTAGCAAGCTCAAGGCCCTGAGTTCAATCTCCAGCACCACAAAAATAAATAAATAAATAAATAAATAAAATAAATAAAGTGAACATTGTAGGAAAATGATAGGATTTATCTGAAAGTGATGACGGGTGAAGTAGTATTTCATATTCACTCATTCCAAAGCTCTAAAATATGGCCATGATTTTTAAAAATGAAAGAGGAAGGAAAGAAGCAAGGGAAGGAGGTTGGGGGGAGGGAAGGAGGGAAAGAGGAGGAAGGGAGGAAGGGAGAAAGAGAAGGAGGAAAGAAGAGAGAGAAAGAGAACAGAAAATCATTTCTGCAAAGACATTTTCTATTCTTTCTCTCCTGGCCAGCATTTCAAAAATAATTAAATGCATGCAAATAAGAAAAGGAAACCAAAGAGCCTCTAACTAATAGGAGTCATCCTGAGGGTATGAACAAAAAGGAACAGAGAAGAGGAGGGGATGGAATCCATTAAACTCTCCAAGTATTTAAACTCTGCCAGCAACAGCAAAAACTAAAATGAAAACCTTGCCTTTTTGAAGTTCATCCATTACTAATTGAAAGGTAAGAAGTCTGACTCTATATGCCTTAGGAAATAAAGACTTAGGAGATGTCTTTATTGAAGACTCTGCTTTCTTGGGGACAGAAGATGGATAACTCTTCCTAAGCCTCTTTGTCATGTCAGATCCAGTTCTGTCACCTCGACCTGATGCACAATTAGACAATTGGCTAGGAGGTTGTCTTGACAGATTATTTGCCATGCTGGAAATGAAGAGATATTTGCTACACCACTCACCTTCTTGTTGGAAATGTTCCTAATGAGTGACACTACCAGCAGGAATTATTCTTGTGTTTGGGAACATCTCTCTAAATGGAAAAAGAAGAGAGAAGTACAAAGCTAAACTGTATAAATTAAAGAAATAAAAAAGTATGCCAAAATGAAATGACACTGAAAGTAGGAGATTAAACAGTTTTAGCTTTCATCTGAAAATCATTTCAAATTAAGCATATGGCTATAAAGTCCATTATAAAATAATATTTCTATGAATAATATTGAATGTTTTTATTCACTTAGACTTTTTAAGGCATTTTACTTTGTGCTTGTGTTTTAAAACTTTTATTCAAAGCAAGCATCTTTAAAAGATGGTGCTTCTTTGATATGATGAAGGATTTTATCAACAGGTATTAATGAGGATAAAGCTTGGGAGAACCGACTGCTTCCCCTACCTCCAACTTCAACAGAGGTGAGAGTGTTATATGATAATTTCTACTTCTTTGCTTGTCAAAACATGTGCATGGTACGGAAGCAGCTATTATTCTCAAATGAGCGTTTGGGCATTTCTTATCACAATAATAAAGAGCTACCAACAAGATAATTTATACATAGGCACATACCAGTGCATCCATACATAGGCACATACCAGTGCAGCCATATCTATACATATTCATATATACTGTCTGTATATATGCATGTAGATTGCTAGTATGCAAATATGAACGTATAGCTATACGTCCTTTTGTATTTGTGGGTGTAGTCTTATTTCATTCTTTAGAACTACAAATGTAATTTTAAAACTTAATTACATATACAATTCATCTGGAGTACTTGTGAAATATATTGATTTCTAAGGCTCAGGATTCTACATTGTCACACTCCCCCAAGCAATTCAAATTCCTGGTGACACATTGGCCTAGTGACCAAAACAATTTTAAGCCAATTTCCCATCAGAAATGTTTTTCTCTAGGGAAAAAAATGAACAAACTCTAGTCCAGGGTCTGTTTTTGTTCAACCTGAGAACTAAAGATAGATTTTACATTTTTAAATGAGTGTAAAGGACCAGAAGAACAATATTTCATAATACGTGAAAATTATATGAAAGTCTAAGCTCCATAGATAAAATACAGCCACATTTGCTTACTTATCTATTTTCTATGGCCGTTTTTATGCTACGACACTGGAGATGAGCAGTTATAATTGAGACCTTATGACTCACAAAGCCTAAAATCTTAACTCTCTGACTCCTTATGAAACATTTGCCAACCACTGTCTTGAGGTCCACCTACACTGTCTCAGGGCCCTCTATGTGCATCTAGGACACTGAGTTTCACTTCTTTTATCCTTCCCTTGTTCTCAAAGAAGGAACTGACATCATACATCTCTTCAATTTTAATTGTCACATTGAACATCTTGGCTCTTATCATGACATTCAAATTACTTCCACTATTTGACAACAGAAAGCTCAACAAAGAGATGAGAGAAAACAGAGACCCTTCACTAAAATCCTTGAAATAATAACAGGAGAGAATGGATGGCTGTGTGGTCTAAAAACCTCCTCCAACTCCTCCCCTTCAGAGTTACAGACCGGAGACTCTCAAGAAGACTGCAGAGGGAAAAAAAATCAAGATTCTTGAAATACTAATTTGCAAGTTTATTCAAAACCCCAAAGCAATGATTTGTTGATTTACTGTATATTCCTTACTTTGACAAAGTTTAAGAGTAAAGCTATAGAGATAAATTCTTTTATGGCTTTGACCAACAAGATGTGTCTAAACTTCTCTTCCAAGTCCTATCCAGAATCAACACCATGTAGAGAAGGAAATATATCTGAATACCCTGAATCCTCCATACACAGTAACAACCACTGTAGTAATTACTGTACAATGATTATCTCTTTAGTGGCTACTTCTTTCCAAGGTTTCTCAATTTGAATTTTGCATCTGAACTGCAGAACTCAGACATGTGTTAAGAATTATCTTCTAATTACCCCAAGAGATTTGACTTTATGCAGTTGTAGAAGCTGATTATCTGTCTTTTTAACGCCAGGTACAGTGGTAGCAAACACTGAAAGCTCTAAAAGGTTCATCATTGCAGGTAGAAGTGATCAGCTAGGAAAAGGAGGCAGGAAGTGAGACGAGCAAGAGGAAATTTAAGTTTAAACCAGACCTGGAACACCCAGTGGTCTTCCACCTTTTCCAACCTTCTGTCCTTGGGGCTAGAGATGTCCTGAGGGGAGAGCCGGTTCAAGAGCATACGACCTCGGCATTTAGCCATACAGGGTCTTTTGCTTAGAAGGATCCTGTGCTTCATTTAAAGTTCTGCCATTTTGATCATGAAATCCTGAATAACGCTGGACTACAGACCCTATAGCATTTCTGGCTCCAGAAATTAAATACCCATTTCTTCCCGCTGAAGAAGCAGATGTCCTTCACCATACACCTGGCACAGGACCTAGAAAAGTAGAAGCAAAAAATCCGGCGGGAACTGAAGACACCAAAGGCCCAGCTGTTGTCACACACCAATGGAAGGAGGTAGCTGGTAAACAACAACGTGTTTGAGCTGCGATGGGGCCTCATGCCTGGTACTGACCTCCCCAGAGCAAAGAAACATGGCTACTCCTTTATCTCTACCTGCCAACCTCTGCAAAAACGTCTTCAGAGACCCACAATAACACAGAACTGTGCAGGGGAAGGGATTCTGGCAAATGTAGGTTACGCTTAACCAGCACACCAAGACCTTATCATACAAGCAAGCTCTTGCATGGACAGACCTTCTACTCAAACTCAGTGGGTGGCAGTAAAGCTGAGTTGAAAGACCAAGAAACTTGAGTCCAAATCTCAAGTCACTCATTTCTTGACAGCACCCTCAGACAGTCATTCAACTACATTAGGGTTTGGTTTCCTCACTTGTAACCGTTACAATACCTACTTAAATAACCATTGTGAGAATTACATACAACACATTTAGCATACTTGAACTATTAAGAAGGTTTTTAAAGATGTGAATCTCATTAGGTGTGATGGTACACTCCTATAATCCCAGTATTTTTAAGGCTGAGGCAGGAGGATCACCAAAAGTTTAAGGCCAGCCTGGGCTACAAGGTGAATTCAAGTCCAGCCTGAACAACATAGTCAGATTCCATCTCAAAAAAAAAAAAAAAAATATATATATATATACATATACACATATGTATATGTATACATATTGTACCTATGTATATGTATATGTATATATATATGAATCAGAAATTTTCTGCATTCTTGAGTAAAAATCAGACAAGTAATTTAAGGAAATGAGTGATGATACTTGTTTAAGAGAACTGGAGTACTTTTTTTAAATCTTACTGTGTTAACCACTGGCACAATCTTTCCAAGTCTTTCCTGGAATACCCCGCAACAGAGGAAAATAAATGTGTTCCTCCAAGGGCTTCCTGCCACAAAAGTAAAACTCTGCTAAGTCTTATTTTATCTTGAAAAATCTGTGTGACTTTTGTGTTTCATGGTAGGACTATAAATCTCCTCATGTAAAATGATACTTTCAACTATTTACCAAAGAAATCACCTAAGTTTTTCCCTTAAGTACTCAAGCACGATTCAAACAAGATACACCCTGCCACTTGGTGTTGGGTGATGATGGTGGAGAATATAATAACGTGTAATAATGGCCAACTGTCCCAAACACTTAATGTACATCAGATACTATCCATAGAATTTTAAATGAATTATCTCATGCCACAATTACAAGGTCTTCATTTTATTGAATGGCATAAGGAGGCAGGCTCATTGCAGTTAGGTAGCTTTTTTGAGATCACAAAGCTAAAGCATCAGGAGTCTACACTTGTAGTCACTACTTAATATCATCACCCTAAAAGGATTCCACACACAGTTTAAGAATCCCAGTAAAGAGATACTAAACTAAAATAGGATCTATATAATAGAAATAATTACTTCTAGAACACGAGACTCTCAAACTACATTTATTGATAAGTAATTCTCCAAAGCATGATGAAAATTCAGATAGGGAGGTCAGAGACAAAATGAGAGGGGTAAGTGGTGGAGAAGAAGGAGAAGAGAAGGGAACAGATGAAAGAAGGTCATTTGTTTTGGGAGTCTTGGGGGATTGTTTTTGTTTGGTTTGGCTTGGTTTTTTGAGACAGTGTCTGGCTATGCAGTTCAGGCTGGCCTTGAGCTCACTTTGTAGCCCAGGCTGGCCTCAGACTCTCGGCAATCCTCCTGCCTCAGCCTCCCCAGTGCTGGGATTACAGGAGTGTGCCACCATGCCTGGCTCATTTTGGATTTAGAATGGATGTATTAAATTGAATGTCTGTGTGCCTTTCCTCAGCTGTAGTCTGTAAGTCTGGCTGGAAAGCAGTTGTAACAAAATGCAGATACTTTGAAGATATACTGATGAAAACCAAAACTATGGAGGCTCGGCGTAAGGTTCTACAGCCACAACTCTGGTGCCTCACAGAGTCAAGGATGGAGTTAAGGGGAGAATGCAATTGAACCACTTTGAACCTGAGTATTATATGCCATAACACCCCGAACAAGCAAACAGGCCTTCTCAAGAAGGCTTCTCAAATATCTAGGGCCAGAATCAAGGAATACTGACTTCATACTCTCACCGCACTTCTCACGTGGCTTCCTTCAGCATAGTTTATGTAACTCACCACCCTCCCCATACACAGATCATGTCGCCTTGGAAGGCTAAAATAAGATGTGAAAAGTAAACAAAATTGCTGAAATCTCATAACATTAGCACAGTGCTCTGATCATAGAAAGCATATTCAGTAAATGCGCTAATCACCGGATGATTACTCTTCTCACCATGAACAACTGAGGGAGCCAAAAAGTACCCCAAACCAAAACTCTGCTTTAAAGTATTGCAGACCTCAGTGAAAGAATGATGAAAAGCCATTGCATTCTGAGAAAATATGTTTCCGGCGTAAGAGATAGCTTGCCAAGCATTTCAATTTCAGTTTTATTCCGAAAGGGATTAGGCATTCAAAAACATGATTTTTGTTTTCCTTCACAGTTCTGATCATCCCCAGGGAGGAGAATCTGGGCTGGTGTCATCTGTCCATCTCTATTTAGGATGCTTTATCAGTGTGACTCAGAATGTCCTCTAAGAGCTGGATTTACTTGGTCTAAAAAGAGAAAATCCACAAGATTATGACAAGTCTGGCTGATCTGCAAGGGTTTTTTCTGTCCTTTTTAAAATTAACAATTCGTAATTCTGCGTGTAGTTACCATCACGACACTGGGGAGTACGTCCTGATCTTGTTGTTTGTCCTAAATTCTCCGTTTCATATTTTTTCATAATATGACCAAGCATTTGTATTGATTTTTGTGTTGTTCAGGGACAATGCTGTAGGTACAGACTGAGCACCACACTGGAAATTTAGAATGAAAAATAGTATAGATACCCTGATATATTCCTTTGTACTGTCTTTGTTTGTTTGTTCTTCAATTCTTGCCACATTGGTTGGTTGTATCCATGAAAGTGGTTTTATATGGTTTCTTCAATTTGTAATTTGAAGAGCCTCACCACTTTTTCTGCATTATGAACTGTTCATTCTATCTAGAATGTGCTTACACTATCTTTATATATTCACGTTTTGCTGTCCTTCCTTTCTCATCTTACAAACCATCACTTCTGTGAAGTCTTCCAAGATGGCCCCCTAACCATTACTGAGCTAGACAAGGCAGTTAGCCTTATTAATACCAGTACTAGTACCAATGTGTCCTTCAGGCTTCACTACCCTGAAACAGAATTCTAAAGCATCCGACCACATTCTTTGGGACTTGTCACTACCTCGATGTGTGGTGCCCTGGCACCATCCCCCAGCCCCACGTACTGAGCCCACCTCAGTTCTGGTAGTGAGAACTGGGAAGACAAAAGATGAGACACCCTAGCGCCCCTTTCCAGGCCTGTAACAATGGCCCATTGCTACTCCTAATGATCACAAGAATTTATTGCCCTAATTACAGATTTTAGCAATGAGTAATGTACCTTTCATT
This sequence comes from Hystrix cristata, assembly GCA_004026905.1. Taxonomy (NCBI): domain Eukaryota; kingdom Metazoa; phylum Chordata; class Mammalia; order Rodentia; family Hystricidae; genus Hystrix; species Hystrix cristata. Next base: position 68,524 of record PVJO010004812.1, read on the forward strand.
TCATTCTCTCCTTTTCAGTGTCGTGTATACATCAACATTTTTAGTTCAAAGCTAGGCTAAAATCTGCTTTTTGCAAACTGATCAAATGTAGTTTGAGGAAGAAGTGTATAACTGAGTCTTAGATGTTAGATTAAGAAACCTGCATAGAACCATTTTTAAATTCCATCAAGATGATACAAGTTAGCTGACTAAAACTCCCTTATAATAGTTATCAAATGTATTTTTCATAACTAAAATTCCATTGTCATTAAGTCAGTGACTTAATGTTCATATTACAAATCCTAAATGAGCACGTAAGGGGATATTTCTATTTATTTCATTTAAAAATGATTATACCATTAGATATTCTTAATGAAGAGGAGAACAATCATAAAAAATTATTTTATGAAAAATTTTAAGAAGTCATATTGCTTTCTACAACAAAATTTGTTTGAATAAACTTCTGTAAAAACAAGAAAGCTTTGATTATTCATATTTTATAGAGAAAAAGGGAACAGATTGTTACAGAATATACCATTTAAAATTCGAGGGTCAAGGGAAAGAGAGAAGGTGGGAGCAACGGGGAAAATGCAAGCACAAAGGAAGATTAGGAAGGATGAAATGCTGATCTTTTTTTGTTAATTCTACAGTTGAACCCAAGGCCTCAAACATGCCAAGTGCACACTAAACTGCACCCTTACACCCTTTCCAGCCTTTTTATTTTCCTTCTTCCTCAATCTTGTACATATCCCTCAACACAGAGTGGAAACAATAATCACCTTTATGATGACTCAGAAATATTTCTAATCAATATTACTTTAGGTAACTTTTAAAACTTTGTTTTTCCACTTAAAAAACCTTTGAAATGTATTGGTATAATTTCTTACAGTGGTTTATAAATACAGTACATGGAATGCATGTCAACTCTGATTTCAGTGACCTAATTTCTTCTATTAGATTTTTACCTTCTTGACAGGATATTTCATGTATCTTTCCATGTTTAAGAAATTTTATTATAGGTCATTGGTATCAAATTCATTTAATTATTATTTAGTTTATTTTGAGAAGTCTTCAGTTATAATCTTAAACTGATTATCAAGCAATGCAAAAGTCTTTAAATACTTAATCATGGATAAACTGAATGGTATCACTAATATCCCTGATATACAGGTAACTTGCAAAAATATAATCTGAAAATTATTGTTAAAAACTCTTAAGACCAGACTTTTTATTAATTATTATTATTATTTTCCCCTTTCTTTTAACATGGGCAATAAAAGTCCTTTTAGAGATTCTAGATACGAGAAGATGAATTTTCAGACCAAGTGCTACCACCATTCTGAATATCCTCAACACTTCCTGTACCAACTCAGCACATAGACAGAATCAATAAATGTTATTAATTAAAACTCAAGATGTATTGCATACTATATTATGTATATGTTAGCCAAAATAGAAGTAACTGTCCAGGGTTATATATTATTTCTGGAACATTTTGCTGCTCTCATTTTCATCTTTAGCAAAGAGCTATAGGCAAATCAGCAAACTGGTACTTTTATTTACAGTACTGTTCAAAATTGTGATGCTCATTGGCAGATACATAAAGCATGGTAGAGACTATGTATATTGGAAATCAATGCTTTTTGAGAAAATTATCCTGTAATGTATAAATCCAGATATGCTGCCAACTGACTCGAGTTTCCTCCAACCTAACACTCAGACCAGAAATTCCCAATTGAGCAGTCAGGAGGAGCCTTCGAATTTGGACCCCTGACACCAAGTTGTGAAGGCATTCCACTTTACACATTTGCAGATGGTCATCTTCAATGATACAGGGAGAGGAAAGATGATAATATAATGTCTGGCTGTGGGAAGAGTAATTCCTTCCCGCCAATGTTGGAGGTAGAAAATTCCTCTTGTAAAACAGGCATAGTTACATAACATTCCTGAAACAGACAAACCATGAATTCCAATGAAAGCGTCATTCTTTCAGAATGCAATAAGTACTAGAAGTTAATTTATGGACTCGACTCGCCTGAAGTGCAGATGCTCAATCGAGTCCTCTGACAGCCCCACTATTTTAAAAGCAAGTTGGATCCCAGCACTCTCGAAGATGGAGAGGCAGCCGAGAACCACCTTCCTTAACTGCCTGATGAAGATTCCACTTGAGTAGAGACACCAGCTTGCTGGTTATTGTGTCTAATAAGTAAATCTGCAAGCATCCCACTTTCCATGTATTGTGTGCATTTATTTTATACAAATGAAGAGACTGGATAAAAGGTTTTCTAATTTAGTCTCATCTTTTACATACTTTTAGACAAAGCAGGGAAAAACAACTTTTAAAAACTGGCTGATTCTAATTTCTCTGTTTCAATTTCTGGCTTTAGCAAGGAGGTACACAGAACAGGGTAAAGGTCTCTTTGTGAGGTTTTTCTGCCCATTAACATTCATATAACAAAGATAACCCAATCTGCATTTTATCTCTGTGGGTTATTGACGTGTATATTTCTAGGCGCTATCTAGCTGTCTGAGGCAGGCTTTTATTTTTTTCCTAGTATTTGGAGTCTAAAATGGACAATGACAGCAGAACCAGCCTCCCCGAAGCCCATCAAGCTGTCTCATTCGAAGTGATGACCGAGTTGGATTAAATCCAAGGACTCAGCTACCAGTATTAACCCATCAAATGCTGCAGTCTGTCAAATGCTTTAATCATTAGGGTGGGATTAATAGGCACGCTCTGCTGTAGCCTCGATGCCCAGAAAAATCACCCCAGGAGAATGCAGGCGTTCAAATGGACTAAGCTTTAATCATACCAGCCAAAAAAAAAAACAAAAAAGTGACAGTTTGCATATTAACCCAGGAGGCTAAAATTGGAAGGGAGATTAAAATAGCCTGGGTGTTTATCAACAGACTGTACAATATTAACCAAGCAGATTCCCTAAACTTGTAGTGAGGCTCCCTGCGGTGGGTGTCTACCATGTTCTTTCTTTGCAAAAAAAACCACGAAGGGTTTACACAGGCACATAAAAAGGAAGACAGGTAAGTAGTTGGGGTTGTAGGTAACAGTCACACAAATTTCAGGGGGAATAAACTCACAGATAAAGACAGCATTGTTGGGTTCTCCAACAGAATTTAAAATACTTTCTGCTCCAAGTCTGCACATGTCCAAATAAATCATGATGAACTTGAGCTCTACTGGGTTACTTTTTTTTTTTTTTCCGCTTCCTGGCTGTAATAAGCATGCTTGATTGTCAGGCCCTGCTGTTCTTAGGGCCAAATCGAAAATACAATATTAACTTCTTTCAAAAACGCAGACACTAAAGCAATAGAAGAATGCAAATAAATCAATTCTGCATGCTTAAGCCCATCTCCCTTTCATGCAAGCCTAGTGATAGAGAATGATTCTTCTCCCCCAACTCTGCCTTATCATTTGGAGGTATGAAAAATAGATTGTGTCACAGTAATGAAGCACAGGAAGAGGGAGCTTGTTATAAGCTGATTACAGTTTAGATTGAAGGACTGGTTCTCATTAGCTGTTTTAGATTGGACAGCATCTTTGAGCTGTAGTAATTACTGAAAGTAATTTTTGAAAGGGAGGGTGGGGCAGCCGGGGCAAGGAGAGACTCAAACAGTTGCATGGGGATCGGGAGGGGGGTGGAAATGCAGACCTGCAGCCCACCAGGTTATTACCCCAAATTCTCTGGTGCAGGGAGGCAGCTGCATCTGGCCACTTCGTTGTTAGACAAACCAGCAACAAGGAAAGAATGTTTTGCATGGAGAAATGAATACAGCATAAGAAGCCTATTTAAAGTTCAAGTGGCAGGGTGACTCCCCAGAATTAGGCCATTGACGTGCAGTGGCTCAGTTTTCTTCCTGTTATAAATGCAGTGAAGTCTGGTTCATTGCTAGTTACAGAATGGACTTAAAAAGCAGGCACCAAATGATAAGTCAAGGCAAAATGATCTATTTTCTTGCTTCCTTGAGTCGATTGCAGAGCTTGGCCGATTCCCTGATCACAATAGGGCACAATATGCAACCTTCCCATTCTGAGAGGGCTCTGAGCAAACCTCTATATGTGTTGCGTCGCGTGTAGTACACTTTTTTCTGCACAGGATAGAAGTCTCAGGGAAACATGTGTGCTGATTGTTTGGTCTTGGACTTGCAGAAAACTAGGAATTTTAGAGGTCTGGTTTCTAGCTTTAGACCTGCCACTAACCAGCCACCTGGAGACCCTGAATAAGCCATTTAACCTCACCATGTGTCTAGGAAACAAAAAAAACAAATTAGATGTTTTCTGATACCCCTTAAAAGTATGCACTTCTCTGGTTCCAATTATTGTCTCTTCTAGCTAATTTATACACACAAAATATAGAATGTACTCTTCTTCCCGGGGTCTCTTCCATGTTTTTTCTCCTGGTATGTATGTGCATGTGGTATGCTTGATAAAATAATTCCCCCAGACACAAAAAGGAAAAATTTGTCTTCTAAATTAATAACGAATTTTGCATAAGACTAAAATGAAGAGCTCATAGTCTTAAGCTGCAGAAGCCTGGGTTCCAGCCCAGAGGACACATAGGAAATATCTACTGAGACTCTGACTTGTGCTAGACTTTTTAATGTTTGTTATTTGATTTGATCCCTCAAAAACCACAAAGGATGGATGAGGAAACCACAAAGGATGGACGAGGAATCTGAGGCCCCAAACTGCTAAAGTCACATGTCCATGGTGACACAGCTCACAAGGGGAGGAACACAGCACAGCGTGTGAGGTCGCCGCCCATCTGAACAACACAGGAGATGGAAACTGAGACAATGAAGATGACAGCAGGGAGGGATGGCTGCCATTTGTAGCACAATTTGAGCAACATCCAGAGGTTTCCTTTGCTCTAAATGTCCCTTAAATTATCTGATTGTTGCCTGGATTCCTCCCACTATATTATTTTTCCTTTGGTTTAACAAGAGCTCCATCTCCAGAAAGCTTAGATTAAAAGATAAATGTGTTACCTGGGAGAAATAAATTCATTAAGTCATTAATAAAAATTAACAGTCTTTATCAAATTAACAGGCTGAATTCATCTGATTAGCCAGCTGTCATTGAGTAGAAAATAGGGGAGGACACTAAGCAGACGTTTCTCCTTTAGAGAGAGAACTCAGAAAAGTCTAGAACTGCTTTCCACTGCTTCAAGGGCCAAGGCCAAGTGTGTGGCCCATGGTGGGTGCCTGGGCATTAGATAGTCCCAAGGACCACCAGAAACCTCAGGCAGATGCGCAGGGTGGCTCGGACAAGAGACTAATGAAAGGTGAAAGGAAGATGGAAACGAAAGAATTTCTCAAGGGAAGTGTGTAGGGGAACCAAGATACATTTATTCATTGGACCATTTTGCTGATGGCTGTAAGAAAGTCTCAAGATTCAAGACTTTCACATACATCATTATAATTATTGCGCTGTAAAACTAATTTATACCAGTGATTTTCAAATTGATGTAATTGCAAACCACCTCCACATCCAAACGTTTGAAACAGAGGTGATCTACTTTTATTTGTGTCTTGTACAGGGCATCTATGGGATATGTTGTTTGGAGAAAGGACCCAAATGCTAAGAAAGAAAGTTAAAAAAAAAAAATTTAGGGAAGAGGATGAGAGGAAAAGTGAAAAAAAAGGAGGAGGGGAGGAGAGCAAAGGAAAATTTGGAAACTAATGATATAATCTAGAGATTGGCAGACCTTTTGAGTAAAGAGCCAGATAGTAAATATTTGAGTATTTACAAATGCTGGTCTCTGTGGCAACCACCAACTTCGCGTAAACAGATAGATATGGCTTTGTTGTAATAAAGCTTTATATAGCAAACCAGGCAGTGACTGAACCCTATCTGCAGCCATTTTGAATAGTAACTATTACCATGGCTCCTGAGTAACCCTCATTGGTTCTCTCCACAGTTCCCCAACAAACTATAAATAAACAAAACCCTGGCGTGGTACATGAAGCTTTATAACTGTACTATCAGCAGCAGGAATGTGCCTGATGTCCTCACTATTGGTTTAAGATGAACCACATACTTTCTGCCTTGGGCAATGTCAGGTTTGTCCTGACCATTTTATAACAGTCAGGACATTTGGGCTCCTTCTGAGCCAAATTTCAGGGATCCACTAATCTCTCTGCCTCTAAGGACCATGCTTCTGTCAGTAAGCCACCAATAAACTATACTCTGTGCGATCTCGGATATGTCTATCATTTTCTTCAGTTCTGCAGCACCTTGGGGATGGTTCTTATTTGCCAGGACCGGGTTGTTTCAGAATGTTCACAAAATATAGAATGTACTCTTCCTCCCTGTGTCTCTTCCATGTTTTGTTTTGTTTTGTTTTGTTTTCCTGGTGTGCCTAGGCATGCAGTATGCTTTATAAAATAATTCCTCCCTAGACAAATGCAGAAGCCTGCTCCTGGTCTCCCAAGCCCTTTTAATTTCCTTACTCTGTGAGCAGAATGATCATTTGGAGATGCTTCAGGGGCCTCCTTCTGCCTTTAAGCATAACTTCAGCACGCTGGCCAGCCCCACAGCTTCTGTTCCTCCTGTTTCTGGCCTCTCCTTTTCAAGAAGGGTCTTTGTCGCAGCCCTCCGGTGTGTTGCTCTTGTCAGTAAGGAGCACAGGAGTCCGTGTTATCCCTCGCAGCTGAAGATCTCCGTGCCTGCAGACCTGCGGCCTGTGATACCCACCTCAGTCTAGGCCCTCTCCTGACCTCCAGTCAGTCCCCAGCACCGCATGTTCTGGATCCTCAAGCTAAGCAATTCCTGGCCGCAGTATTTCTCATAGCAACCATGGCACTGCCAAGATCAGAAATTACAGGAAGATTAGCTTGTTATTTGTTTCTGAACCTCCCAGGAAACTGAACTTTCCAGAAAGGTGAAGACCGTGTTTGTCTACCTTACTCCTGCATTTGACAGACGGTCTGATTGATATGTAGTAGACCATACAAAATCATTTGTTTAATAAATAAAACCTTCTATCAACTATACCTCTTAAATCCTCAATGCCACTGTTACAGATCTCCCTCAAAATCCTGAGCTAATCAAGACACACAAGCTTAAAAATTACATTGTTTTTCTTATACAAGAAACCCAAATATAAGTGAAAAGTGAAATAAAGGATGGATAATAGGAAATAGAGAGATAGATCTTTTGCAAAGGGAAAGGGCCAAGAGATGGAGGGAGGGAAAGGAAAGTAGATAGAAAAAGAAATAAGACAAGTTATGTGCATGTACCAATTCCTGACAACAATTGAAATCATTAAGTACTGCAAACATGTACTAATAAAATTAAAACTTCAAAAAAGAGGAAACAAACAAAAAAAGTAAATAAAATATGTCCTCCCATCCTGATGACAGGATAGTTAATATGTTAAAATGAACAAACAGACGTAAGCTTCAGGTAAAATTGTTTCATAATATTCTATTATTTTTCTAGGCAAGTGTTCCACCACTTGAGCCAAATCCCCAGCCCTATTTTTCATTTTACAATAGTAAAAAATAAAATAAAATTTAGCTCCTTAATATATTTCCAAGCTACTAGAAAAAAAAATATATTGCCCAAGAGAGTCAAGCTTTTTTTATTTTTTTTTCCTTCTATAGTCACTGGATGTTTCCTGGCAGAATTCAAACTGTTAGGCACAAAAGCACTTTTTTATGGTGGACAGCCTCTCAGAAATCCATAAAGTAAAAGTCCAGAGATCCGAGAATCCAAAGGACAACTGTATTCCATCAACAGCACAAGGGCCCCAGCCCCGGCAGCCCCGCTGCACCTTTGCTCCTACAGTAAGGTGGGCCGGGATCGCATTCCTGAACACTTGCACTCACAGAAACTTTCTGCAGACAACCCTAAATGCAACGAACTCTCAGTGCAGGCCAATCTTGCAGCTTGGATTTCCAAGTTTACCTATCATGTCTCGATATGCTTAATTTTAGTAACTGCCTTTTCTAAACACCTACACCTGAAATTAAAATACTCGAGAGAAGGCATGCTCAAGTCATTCCTCGATGAGCAGATGGGCCCAATTGGATCCAGCCATGTCCTGTGTGAAGCAACAGATTGTGTATCTTTTCACAAATCCTCAAATTAGAAATTTCATAGCATCATGAATTGTAAGATGAAGCCTGTTTTCCTGAGAGGAGCTTTTGTGCTGACCTGCTGCCAGCCTCTAAGCCTCTGTCCCTCCGACAGGGGCATTTCACAAATAAAAAGTGCTTTGAAATCTATTTAATTAGCTTAGTGCTCACAACCATTCTGGCAATTCAGATGACTGTTATTTATTTTTTATTATTAAGTTAACTTGTTCAAAGCATGCCCTAAGCAATGTCTCAGTGTCTGACTGCAGACTAGTTGAATTCTGCTAAAGACAGTGAAAAGGGAGGCGTCTCGTCGGCAGTTCGCCCTGCATCCTCTTAGGACTGCACCTGCCTTCTGCAGTAGTCTCAGGAGGAAAGGCACCTGGACGCTCCTTGGCATTTGCAAGAGATGGATACTTCAGACCTCTGCCTTGACCCGCTGCTGATCTTATAAATCAGCAAGCAGGAGATGGGAGTTGAGGCTGCCTGTCCGGGTGTCTCGGCTCTGGCAAAGGGTGGGGCACACCTAGCCAGCCAAAAACAGGGAACTCGCCGAGAAGGGTGGAAATCCTGGTTTCAGGACGTCGTCTCTCTCCCTCAGGACTCAACACACTCCTGTAAACTTCTCGAGAGACAACTGGAGAATCTAGAGTACCCACCAATACATCAAATAGGCTATATTTATTTGCAGGGATGTTATTCAGAAGTTAAAAGCAGTGAATTAAACTTATACAAATCAAAATGAATCAATTTCAGAAATGAGCTTTTGAATAAAAACACAACTTAGAAACAATATGTAAAGTATGATAGCATTTTTGTAAAAAAAGGATCACACATCAGAAAATCATATACATGCGTATACCAGAAAAAAATATTTTTGTACCTACTACTTTTCATTCTTTCAAGAATATTTTGGAATATTCTTGGGGGAAAATGGACATATCCACTTTGAATATTTTAGGAAATTATTATTTTCGCAGGAACTTTGGGAAAATTCAACTGATTAAATTTCAGCTTTTGTTTTGGAACTATATATCTAAATATATATAAAAAATAAATGTATACTTGTGTATGCCAAGTTTATTATATGTAGCATATTTTATATTTGTTATATAATTATTTATAATCTAAAAAGAACATATATTAAATTCATCAGAGTGACTGGATCTGGGGGAAGGATTTGAGGCTGATTGTCAGAGACTATACGTGTAAAATGATTAACAAAATTTCAAAAATGAAAAAAAATTTTCAAAAACTAAAAAAGACTAAATGGAACAGAATAATAATAGTAGCCAATGTGGGGTGAATCCTTATCATAAGCCAGGCAGTATTCCAATATAGTTTTGCATCTATTAATTCATTCTTTCATCACACAGTCCCACGAATTAGGCACCGACTACCAGCCATTTTATTCAAGAGCTGATCGACGGCCAGCAGTGAAACACCTGCCCAAGAACAGTCAGGTACAGTGGTAAGTGAAGGAGCCAGACTTGAGATCTAGGCAGACCGGGCCAGGCTGCTCTAACGGTGGAGACCTGAGTGGTTCCTGCAGCTCTGATCTGACTCTCCGGGGTCCTGCCTGTTCTCCTGGGAGACAAACCGCTCCACCTGCAGAGTACAAAGGGATTGGCACGTGTGCATCCCAGCACCCCACTCTGCCCCTGGTGGGAGACCAAGAACTTTTCTTGGAAACTGTTTGCCAGCGAAGCCCCGGTCATAGAGGATGTTGAGGCAGAGCAAAGGACTGTTAACAGGACGGAGAAAGGCCTGCCCACTGAGATTCGGGGGAGTGAGCGTCTAACATAAGTGATCGAGGTTTCTTAGTTGTTGAATGCCTCGATGACCAAAAGAGCTTTTTTTTTTTTTAAATTACTGATTTATTTTGTCTTCCAATGATTTCAAAATTGGCTTTAAAGATACTGACCTGAGTTGGTTTTTTCTTAAGGAGAATAGTAAAACTTACAAGATGTAGAGGCATAAATGTGACTGGTAACTCAAAATGTAGCTGTAATCTGCATATATGTAGAGAAAATAGGATTTCTTCTCGCCTTTCTTTTGTTGTGTGTGTAGGCTTTAGGTTAAAGTCTAATTAGCATTTTTTGGCAGGGGCAGTGCTGGGGATCGAACTCAGGGCCTTGCACCTGCTAGGGAAGTGCTCTACCACTGAGCTAAATCCCCAAATCTGATTAGCTTTTAAACACGGTAAATATGCTTCTATCTCATCAATCTCTGAAAGCTGTAGAAAACTGACATAAACTCTCAGAATAAAATCTCCAGTAGAAAATGTGAGTGATGGGTAAGTGTTTAAAACTTTTATTGATGGGACTATGACAGACATGTCAAAAGGCTAAACATATACACAAAATAAGGCAAAAGTCATTTTTAACTCCAGGAAAAAAATAATTGGTTCATCAAGGGGACAAAAGGCATATTTGTAAGATACTACACGGGTGTGCAGGGAACATTATAGCATCAGAAATAAAGAAATGAAAAGATTGTGGATTTAACCAAAACATGTGATACAGCAATAGTAAAGAAGAAGTCATCAAAGAGGAAGTGTAATGACCAGTTGAGCGGAGGGACTTACAGAGCTCCCATCTTCATCCCCCACAGTGGGAAGTCAGGGTCTGGACAAGAAACAGCTTTCTAATGAGGCCCTAGGTCCTGGTCCTCTCAAGAAACAAAGGCCACCGCGTCCCTCCATAAGCCAAATCCAGAGGCCAAGTGCAACATTGGATACTGCTGCCATACCTCTGCCTTGTCTGGTTTTCCATTCATTCTGTGGCCCAGTTATGAAGCATCCTGTGCTGGCTGGTCCTCACCTCAAGTTCCAAACCCAGTGCAAGATCTCGCTGAACGCTACATTCTTCAACCTCCTTCCGGTTTTCTGTCTTTGCATTCAAAGGTCATATTCTTATTTTGCGTTACTCCTCCGCTCTATTTAAAACTACGCCCCTCACTCCAACGTTCCTGATCCTCTATGGAGAGATGAGGAATAAGAGGAGAAAAGCTCCAAAATGGTGCAGGGCTACATTTTCCCAGAATGCACTTGGCCTGTCAGAACCTCTAACAGAAGCTGAGAAAGGGGTCATTGCGTTATTCAGGAAAACCTCCTCCAGTGATCAGGGAACATCTTTTGTTCCCTGAATTTCTGATCTAGAGAATGAAGAAAATGAGCAGAGACGTAATGATTTCTGATGGTATGAGAAAATTAATTTGAATGCTGAAATGAGCACTTCTCCCGGCATTGTTGGTGCTGAGGCAAGCTGCTCAGAAGAAAAGAAGCAAGTCTCCAATCAATTGAACACAATGGTGTCACTGCCACCTCACTGTGCGGCTCTTATTTTTTACTTTAGTAATGTTATAAGTGCTGACATAACTAATAATAGGTCTCCAAAATAGATTTCACAAGGGACCAACCATTTAATTTTCCCCCCACCTTTTTGTTAACTCTGAATCTTCCCCTCAAGTTATTTGGTTAGCTGTAAAATTACAGAAAGCCAGAGGCCCGACACCACTTTGCAGAAAACTGACAGACATAGGGTTAGGGAATAATGAAAATCCAACTTGGCAAAAAAAAAGGGGGGGGTTCAGTATATTGAAAAGAGGATTGAATCCACCATGGACCAAGAAATCCCCTCATCAAATCCAATCTTGATTTTTACCTATGAACTGATTAGTCCCACCTGTCACTCAGCCTTTTTATCTCCCAGGTTCAGTGTAGGAGCAATTTTACTGTGGTTTGTCAATTTTCTGTCAGTCCACTGAGACCAGAATACTGCTCCATGTGTTAAGAATAAAAAAGAGAGCCATTTAAACACATTTTATATTGCTATTAGCAAATACTTAACATATCTTTTAAAACTCTCAATTTCTTGAAGAAATTACAGAGAACAACAACAATGCTAAGATAATTATGAAGTCCCAGGGCTGGCACTTAATGAGAACATTTTTATTTCTATAGACCTCAAACAAGATAAACCTTGATTTGAAAATACAGGTAACTTTAAGTGTTCCAAGCCAAAATATGAATATATCTTGGTAGTCCTTAAGTATCCCTCAAGTGAAACAAATTTGGAAAGATTCTGCATGAGCAAATAAATCACTTTAGGAAAAAAAAATAATGGTTTTATGTTTTTCATTAGCATTGTACCTTTGAATATACTCTTTCACGTCTCGCTTACATTTTAACATAATATTTTCCTCTTGTTTGTTCTGCTGATAATGATTATCTTGATTTATGAACACAGCTAGAGAAGTTGGACAAGCCAAATACCTTTCCATATTAAAGACACTAAGTATGTAAAACTGCTGGGTGAGGAAAATAGATTTTCCCAACCAAATCACTGATTATAGTCTTGATTTCACAAAACAGTAAGGAATATAATGACCTCCTGTTTATCCTCTGTTGAGGAGACAGAATCAACATTTTCTTTTTTTTTTCTCCAGCAGAGCATTTATAAATGGTCACCCTATTTAAAATAAGTTATCATAAAATGAGAAATATTTATAGAGCGATCCATTAGGAGAGAAAGTTATACCCAAAACATTAAAGTTTGTTTGTCTTTATGTCGCATAGGGCTATCTTAAATTTGAACTCCTCCTTAAATTTTCAAATCCGGTTTGCATTTCACACATGAATCTTTACATAACACACCCACTAATTTTATTTGTCAGTCCAGTAGAGATATTATCACTTGGCATTAACTAATTTAACTAAAATCCAGGCTTGAATTTGGAAAAGCATCCCTCACCTTAGAAATGTTATTCAAGGGCTGGGGATTTAGCTCAAGTGGTAGAGCGCTTGCCTAGTAAGCACAAGGCCCTGAATTCGACCCCAGTACCAAAAAAAAAAAAAAAAATAGAAATGTCATTCAGAGGAAGAGGTCTATTTAACACCAAGACTAGTAAAATGATTCAATATTCATCATTGCCATATAAGTAGTTACTATACAACAAACACACTATACATACTGTACATCCTGAACCTCACTGTAGCCCTACTTTACAGATAACAAACAGTAGAAAAATTAGAAATGCTTTGGCTACAGATATGAAGCAACCTGACTCATATGGCTGATGCAAATATAGTTTCAGTTTCTTCACACAAAAAGCAGTGGAAAATATAATGAAGTCTGGACTTTGTGGAGGGCCTCAAGGATGCCATCTAAGAATCTGTAATTCTTCTGCCTCGGTAGTTTCAGAAAATTGGAATCATTCTTCTTGGTTGACCAAGAGAGGGTGGATGCAGGACCTAGCATCACATTTTTATCAGTCTAGAATGGTTAGTAAAGTAGAAACTTCCCTAGGTGTTTTAAATAGAAAGAAAATCTTGGTAGAAGGAACTGAGTGATTAGGGCACTGCTGGGAGGGAAGTCTGGACGAGGTCCACATGAGTCACTGCTGGTCCGGAGTTCACTGTCACCTTCTGGGGCTTGGGAATCTGTAGGAACCACAGAAAATAACTGAGCATGATTTCAACACTCAGCATCAAAAACAGGTGATTGTAAAAGAAAGGACCAGCCACCACGGCAAGAATGTCTCCCGTGGATTGGTCTGCTGTTGCCAAAGGCCAATAAAATAGCTCTGCTTCTCGTCTGCCTTCCAAATCTCACGAGTGCTGACTCTAAACTAAAAAATGTTGGCAGAAATTCTGTGAAAGATAGTTCCCAGGCTTTCAATCCCTCCAGCAAAGAGAAAGGCACAGAAAGGGCAAAAATTATACTAGGTTGACGATAGATAAACCAGCACAACGTTCCATGGATCAAAAAGTATAAGGAAGATCCACCAATAACCTTGACTTTCTTTTCCAGAAAGCAATAGCCTTTTCTTCCATTTAATTTGCTAGTACTGGGTCTCCTGTAACCTTTAGTCAGAAGGGAAGTTGGAAAACGTGCATTTAGCTGATCCTTCCTCTGTGGTAGAAGCAAGAAAGAACCTCAGGAGTACTCTTAAAAGATGAGAGAAAGAGATAATATATACGATCTTTTAAATTACCAAAGTACTTTTACAAATACAGATAAACAAAAAGCAATAATCAGGAGCCACCATAGAAAAATGAGCAAATATATAAATATCACATTATAGGAGATAAAAGTTTTTAAAAGGCACAAAAGCATACGAAAGAAATCCTGAATACCACAATTAACCCAAAAATAAAAATTTAAATTTCGATATATAAGGTTGGAATGGGAAGGTAGATTTGTAAAGCTAGTCTGGAACAATGTGACAATACTTAGCTTGGTATGAGTTTGCCTTTTGCTCCAAAATTCTGTTGCCACTATACAGTCCAAAGAAATTATCAAGTAAGTCTATAAGTGAACAGGTATGAAGGTGGTTATTGTAGCTCAATACATAGTAGTAGAAATTGGAGCCATGGAGAGCCAAACGCAGATGAATACCTTGATGGACTAAGAAGCAGTTAGAAGTAACATGAACACAGCCATCAAATGAAGTATAAAGTGAAAACAAATGAGAAACAAAATGAGATTTATAATCTAAAGCAAAAATTAAAACTTTATGTGAGGAAATACACAATGCACATTTGATGACAGTGTATTAGAATAAATACCTCTGGAGAGGAATACAAGAAAGAGAATGGGGACAAAGACTAAAAAAAAAAAAAACAGGAGGAAGATCTTTCTTGGACAAATAATGATTCAATTCTGATTGACCATGAACCTCTGTTGGTTCATATGATTCTTTAAAAGATGAGCCCCGCCCACGATGGCCAATAATCACGAGAAAGTTCTTGTGATCTGACCCAAAAGAACTCTGAGGAACTGTGGGAGACAGATGAACACAGTGAAAGGCCAGTGGGCCAAGATCTAAAGAATCTCGAACTGCAGGAGAAGCAATCTCCTTTTTCTTGGAAATAATTAGGTAGTTCTTCTTATCAGTTTGTGAGTGAAATATTCAAAACTCTAAGGGGCATTTTCAATTTTCTAAGAGTGTGTTAAGAAACAATCGGAGATTATCTATACAGGTTTCTCAGTCCTTTGTTCACGAGGTTTCTTTTATTTCAGGTCGGGAAGGGGGCCTTGAACACCTCCACAGCAAAGCTCCCTTTTGCCCTCAGTTAGAAGTGAGACAGACCGGACGCCTGTCAAATTCTGGGGCTCACCCCTTCCCTGCCAGTTTACAGACATGGACACAGTCTTTTATTCTAAGCTGACTGCTGTGATCATATCTAAGAACTACTACTCTTTTCTCAGTTTAGACACTGAAGGTGGGTGTCCTCTCTTCTCCAACTGAATTATTTAATGCTGCCAGCATGCATAAATGACCAGTATGTAGGACAAGACAGAAACATTTGGCTGAATACACCCTTCCCCTTTGTGGTGTATGAATGGTGTCCCTGGAGGATCAGAGGCCAAGCCTAGTGGCACATGCTTTCCTGGTAGCAATTTATCAAGCTCATCTTTTTTCACAAGTGAGGGGGCTGATGTCCACATGACAAAAATACAGCTGAGCAGGGTTTTCCAAGAATTTCCTAGCAAGCCGTTAGAACTTAGTGAGCATGAGGTACTTAGCATCCTTGAATGTCCACTTCTTCTAAAAAATAAAAAATAAAAAAATAAAAGATTTTCGAGTCACTGCAAAGATCAAACAGGCCATTTAAGAGAAGTTGGGCACAGACTACAGCTTGTATCCCCTAAAATCTTTATTTCTGAGCCACGTTCAACTTCACTTCCTTACATTACACTTTTCACTGGGCTAGTATAGAATGTACACGTCTCTGGGTAAAAGGGGGCAAAACTCCACGCAAATGAAATTATTAGAACTTACGTATTATGAACCTCTTTTCAAATACTGAAAACAGCCTCCAAGATGATCACCTTCACGTGTCACTGAAGTCACATTATACATCAACATTATATAATAAAAGGGAACTGCAGATTCTACTGTTTTCTGTACCTGGAAGGAATCTAAAGTTTCATCTGCCTTCCTTTATTTATTAAATATATTTGTAAGCATAACTGGGAAGTTGTGTCTATACTTCCAGACACAAAAGGTCATGCTGTATTTTATGACTTAACAGTATTTTGGGAGTGATTTTGACTATTCTTGCTGGCTCCATGTCCCATGTCCCTAACTCCTGTAAGAGATGAGCATCTCCTAACTTGTCCAGCAGCCTGCGGTAGGATCCAAACACACGCTGTACTGTGTAAGAGTAGGCCAGTTATTGAACCTCTATGATCCTCGGTTCTGTAATCTATGAGAGTCATTAACACAATGTCTGGCAGCTAAATTTGCAAACACTCAGCTATATCAACTTCCCTGTGGTCGCTGCTGCTCCTACTGTAACTATTTCTATTGTTGCTGTTACTTTACTATTACTTACTAATACCTGGCAATATGCTTAAATTACTCCAAATAATCTCCTGGAACCTCTAATCATATTTCTCAGGAAACACGCTATTTTTCTGTTTCAGTTTGTCACTGGTAGCATTTTTCCCCAAGTTTATTAACTAAATAAAAATATTAAATTCACAAAAATAGTTCTTTAACTAATCTGGCTTAGGCATTAAATTGGAAGATAATGCTGTCATTTAAAAAGTGAATAACAAAGAGCAAAACTCTCCTTGTGTCCTCATTTTCACTTTGATGTGCCACAAATTAAAAAAAAAAAGAAAAAAAAAACAAGCTGACACTCTTAAAATATGAAGACACCATATTGTTGTCACTCTGCATCCTGGAACATCTACCACTTCTTGTTGCTCAGGCTGTTGACGCCTTTGAAGTTAGAAAATACTGCGGCCTGATCTTCCTGCCCTGCTAATTAAGACATAGTGTGGCAAATCAAAAGAGACATGTCACCTAGTGTCTACATCCCCTTCCCGAGGGGGAGGGAGGGCAGAAGAAGAGGAAAAGTGAGCTCGCGGTAATAAATCAATTGGCGCTGCCTTTCAGTAGGAAAAAAGCAGCAACTTTTATATTACAACTCAATCCTGTCTTATATCCCCAAATCAGTTTTCCCTCTTGTTTTTTACGGTTTGTGATCTTTGAATTTCTTTTCCTTAAGACTAATTTTTCTTCGAAGAAATGTAAAGGAATGCCGACTCTTTTTTTTTTTTTAAATTCTGTCATTTATCTTCCTGTGGGGGGAACATGGATGCACTTTTCATCTTTCTTCTTTGTCATAAGCAATTACTGTCATGTCATAAATTTGAAACAGGTTTGCTTCTGAGGGTCTGTTCAAATCTGAGCAAGGGACACGTGGGATATAAAGGTTTATTAGTATAAATGGACAAATAATGAATGTTGAGTCTCAGGAACATTGTGTTCCAGCTAGTTGGCTCCAGGAACATGTCATAATACAGTTTTAAAAATTCAACTAGGCAATATCGTCACAAAGATAAATTGAACTCAACTCTAATTGGAAAGGCATAGAAAACATATTGTCATGTTTTTTCTTTACCATAAATAATTTGAGTCTATGAATTCAAGTGTGATTTATTTGTAAGTATATCATAATCATTGAAGTGGGTGACAGATTATTTTGGAAATTCACTGATGAATATATTCAGAATTAAAACCTGTTAACTCCAGAGATTTTGCCGGAATATTATCTTAAGCAATATTTCCCTGCTGTTCTCCTTCTGGACTCTGACCTTTCTTTTTACTGCAATGTTATTTAAATGGAAAGATTCACCACAAATTACATATTGCTGCAAAAATCTTAGAGAGATTTAAAGTCAAAGGAAAATCTAACTTGACAAATGCAATTAAATCTTACCCCCAGTTTTCAAAAGAACTTTTCAAGATAACACTTTTCAAATTTCAGATTACCCAGATATGGTACCATCAACCAAGTGTCAGAATCAGAGGGATAAGCAGGTTTAAATAATAGCAAGAATGGAACTACATCAAATTTTAAAGTTTTTGTACAACAAGGGAAACAACAGAGTGAAGAAGCAACTTACAGAATGGGAGAAAATCTTGGCCAGCTACTCTTCCAACAGAGAATTAATACCTAGAATACACAAAAAACTTCAAAAACTTAACATCAAAATATCAAATGCCTGAATCAATGAATGGACAAAAGAATTGAACAGATATTTCTCAAAGGAAGAAGGATAAATGGCCAATAAGTATGTGGAAAAAACGTTCAACAATTTCGCCATTAGAGAAATGCAAATCAAAACCACACTGAGATTCCATCTTACACCCCTCAGGATGACACTCATCAAGAATACAAATAATCATAAATTCTGGTGAGGTGGGAATGTACTGATGGTTGTAAATTAGTATAGCCACTATAGAAATCAATATGGAGCTTCCTCAAAAAACTAAAAATTGAAATACCTTTGCTGGAGCTATACCATTCCTTGGTACATACCCAGATGAATTAAAGTCAGCATTTTATGGGGTACCTGCACATCTCTGTTCATTGTGGTACAATACACAGTAGCCAAGTTATGGAACCAGACTAAGTGGCCCTCAACAGATGACTGGATAAAGAAAATGTGGTATATATACACAATGGAATATTACTCAGCTGTTAAAAAAAGAATGAAATTTTGTCATTTGCAGAAAAATGCATGGATCTGGAGATCATAATATAAAGCAAAATCAGCCAGACTCAGAAAGACAAAAAAATCACACATTCTCCCTCCACTTTGAGGAGAGGGTGAGAAATGGTGAGAAGGGGAGGCCTGTATTTCAGAACATAATTCTCCTGAAAGTATGGTTGAAAACATTCAAGGGGGCATAAATTCAGTGTAGGACTCTATATCCAGGTAAGAAATGTTTAGAATTTGATCTAAGACTCTATAGCTAGTAGACGATGAAGAAAAGAGAAAATGAGTACTGTAAGCTACACAGGAAAACAGACAGAGAATATTGGATCTGAGAATGACTCTCTAATTCCTGGCATGATGACTATTAATGGGGTCCTGATACACACTGGAAATGTGGGAGGGAGAAGAGGTTTGAGAATGAAGGGGAGATAGTAAGACTTGGAAAGAGCAAATACAAAGAGTCTGTGAAGCATCCAAATACAGGTATCTAGTAGGTAGTAGAAAACATGAACACATAATTAGTGTTCAAAATTTTTTCCTTTGGTATATTTATTCCTCTGAGATCCCAGCTTTTGAGTGTATCCATCGAACTAAAATCCACAGGATCTGGGTGATGGGTTTCCATGTATATCCCTGGTCACCCTGCACCTCTGGGTTAGTCTCTAGGCCTCCTCTGAATGTCATAGAATTCATCATCAGTCAAGAGTCATCCTTCTGTTTCCCTCTTAAGGCATCTGGCCTTCCACCCTACGTTTACCCTCTACATTCACAATCCCATTTCAGGCCTACTGCCATTTCCTATCGCGGTACATGAGTGTTCTCCAGCCATCTGTGAGTTAATACCATTCTACCTTTCCCCTAAATTCCAAACTCAGCTATCCACTAAGAAGTCTCATTAAAAATCAAACTAAATGTGTGCAGATCACATTTTCCCCAGTTTGTCAGCCCTCCTTTGGTCATCTCTGTCTCAACCGTGGCACTGCTGTTTGCCTAGCTGCTCAGGCCTGAATCCTAGGACTTACCTTTGATTTCCCCTTGCTGCCTACCCTGAAAACAATATGCCGTTGTCAATCTTACCTTCAAGATAGGCCCTGAGACCAGCAATTTCTCAGTCCTGCACCAGGACATTCCAGACCACCTCCTCTGTGCCCGTCTGCTGCCTAATGAGGTTCCACCCCTTTCATTCTAACCCCCACAGAAGCCACAGTCGGTATCTCCAAAACAAAAATCAGAGGTGGCATGCACCCATTTGCTCACCTCCACTGAATTCCTATCAAAAGCCAAATAAAATACATTTTCCTTCAGCTCCCGCAGTCCAAGTCATCTGGCCCCAGTCTAGTTTTCCAACCACTTTTCTGCCTTCCAGACACACTGACCTCATGACTGTCCAATTCAGTGGCCTTGCCCACGGCTGCTGCAGACTGAGCACTTGAAATCTCAGGAGTGATATTAAGGAACTGAATTTCTTATTGTATGTAACTACTTAATTGAACTTCAATTTAAAACATGTACTTACTTAATTATCACAGAACTCTTAACTATGTTCAGACAACACGGATATATGAACCTACTTTGCCAGTTATAAATCACATAAATTTCATGAGATCACACTCCAGATCAAATATTTCCAATGAAAATTTAGCTTCCAAGTTAATATATGTTTTATGTATAAAATGATTATTTTTAAAAATTAATTCAAAAAATGCAAAGCATTACATATAAATCTTACATCAATTGCACACTTAAATGGTAAGATACATAATTATAAAATCAATTTACTTGCTTTTGTTTTCATTTTCCAATCTTGTTTTGTGTCTACTTTTTAAATGTAGTGACTAAAACAATTTAAGTCACATATGTGAGACTCGTCCTATCTCTTGGATAGCATACTTTTAAGAACTCAGACTCAGTCCTAAACAGAGAGTTTTGTGTTGACCAAACTGCTGAAAATAGTCTCCACTCTTTACCCTTTCCTGCTTTGATTTTTCTATGTAGGACTCATCACTACTACATCTTTTTACTAATCCTCTTGCACCACTACTAGAGAGTAATCCTCCTGAGTAGAGGGACTTTGTCCTTTTTCAGTGCTGTATTTCTAGGACCTAGAAAAAGGAAAGCATAATGTATACTCAATATTTGCTGAATGAATTGAGTGGGCGAATGAACAAATGAATGAATGAATGAATGAAATAAACCATTGTGCAACAGCATGGACAATTACTATGTATATATTCTATGCATATACGTATGCAGCTTTTAAAATCACCACCACATTGGAAATGACTGAACAAAAGCATTCCCTCACAGTAATCCAGATTTAAGACACTGCTTGAAGTCTGGCACTTATTCAGGGCCACCATGAGAATGCCCCTATTAATAGGAGAACAGGTGGGAAGGACACAGGCCACTCCACATATCCCTTTTACAGACATATCCAAGAGCTGTAATCTTATGCTTAACATCAATGAATCATTCATATGGAGATTTTATCATTTTTCACTAATTCTCTTCCAAGGAAGGGCTATCAAAGGTGCATGGAAGTATTTATAAGGGAAAATGATTCATTAGAGATGTAAACTTGAAGCCTCTCTACAATGTCTTTTGCTTGAAATGCATTCAAAGTACACTGTAACCACTTCGCAATGCAGCCATGATTCCATGCACATTTTTTCTCTTTAATTTTCAAGAGTCAGTAGCAGATAATACTAAGGAAGGAAATTAGAGTAACAAAGCAAGTGTATTCCAGCCTACCTCTAACATAAAATATAGAAGCTTCTCATCAGCACTCTGCTGGAGTCACTGTGAATTTTTGACTTAGATTTCCAACAGACCTCTCACTACAGGTGCTAAGATAACCTTCAATTTCAGATGTGAAGTTGTGTATATATTTAGCATGGAAGCCGGGAATTTTAATTTTTCTCTAAAATAGCAGCAATTTGCACTTCCTAAACAATAAAGACTAAGCTAACAATAGCATCAGCACAAATGTCAAAGAACCTGCCTTCACTCACATTTTAGGAATTTCAAAACCAGAGGTAAAGTAAGTGCATCAACACAGCGAAGTGGAAGTCTGATGGGTTTTTATCTTGCCTCCCAAAGTTGTATAACTTTGTATAATTATAAGGTTTTCATCACGGAGAACAGCTAGAAATTCTTAGCAGATCCAGGCAATAAATCTTCAGGGGTAAGATAAAACATGCGGAAGGCAGAAAGTCTCCCTCCAGTTCACTGAAGTGAGAATGTATGTAATCAAGCCAGCCCAGGTGACAGCCACACTCAAAGCCATTTTTTGTTTGTTTGTTTGTTTTTGTGCCGGGGATCGAACTCGAGGCCTTGTGCTTGCTTGGCAAGCACTCTAACTACTGAGCTAAATCCCCAGCCAAAGCCATTTCTGAATCAGTGTTACTTTCTCTATTGTGGACATACAGATGAAGAGTTCATGGAAAGTGAGGGTGGAAAATCACATCGACCATCATTTCTTGTCCCTATTCTGCCAGGTATGATGTTGCACGCTTGTTTATATTCCTTATCTGCTTGCTGATCTGTTACAAGTTAGTGGGGGAGGAGAAATTGCATGTGAGTAAGAAAGGGATCTTTCTCATGCTTTGAGGGATGGCTTTTCTGCACCTTTCTGAGCACGAAAGTGCTCTACTTATGACCTTTTTCTGCAGTCCTTTGGCCACGTTCAGCTGCCTTGCCATATTAAAGACAGAAGCTTTGGGTTTAATAAAATGTGGTCGGGGGAGCTTATACTATGATCATTTATCCAAATTTCTAGGCAGGTGGAGTTCAAAGAATTGAAGAAGATGGGTTTCTGGGGATCGGCTTAAAGAGGCCTGCCATGGTGTTTACTGAGGACTGTGCTGATTCTGGGTTCAGATCACATTCGGCAGAGCCTGCCAGTCTGCAGAACATCTCTGGATTGTCAGGTATCTTCTTGAAAAATATAAGTTTCGGAGAGTCTGCTCTCAATTGGTACAAACACTCTGGAACATAAAGTAAATTCAATTTTCGACCACTGAGATACGCATGAATTTGCAGAATTCTGGCATGCTTCGAATTACCATCCCTCCTTGATAGTCTTTCAAATAGAAAGGCTATTTGTTTGGAAATGAAAAATTAAAAAGACAAAAATATTCAAAAGTGTGTTTTGATCCATCAAAGTTTATTTTCATTTTCTTTATTCTTCGCTAGCTAGAAATTGCTTTAACATCCACTTTTCATGATTACTATGCAGTTGTCCTATAAAATCCTAAGCTGGGATCTGTACCTGATACACGAACTGATGTGGTGGTGGTTAAAGCTGACAACACTTTTTCTCCTAAGAAACATCCATAACTGTTTCCTGTGCCGGTGATTCATTTCAATTCTGATAGCAAATAGATTTAACTTTACACCTTTGGCTGTCAAACGCATGTGCTAGTCTTCCTCAGGAATGAAGAAGATAATACCTCTTTTATTACAGTGTGGGGAAACAATAAAAATCATTTTGGATATTGAAATATCCCATGAAGCGCTTGGGTATATTTCACTCTGTGCCTGGAAAATTGCAGACAGTATATTCAAAGAAACAGATGTCGACTAAATATAGTTAAAACTCTGACGCTCCTATAGTCACCAGCAAGTTTGCAGATACTAAATTGAAGCAGTGAACCACAAATAAATAAGCACAGAGAAAACTAATTGCCTAGAAAAGAATGCTCCACTTGCTTTGTCATTAGCTAGTTGAAACTCTCTACCAGTGCAACTTATCTGAAATTGAAATTCTGCGGTAGAGATCAGACAGATACTGAGATCAAGGCTGAGGCTCTGGCCTGTCCTTTGTCCTTTTCTCAGGTCATGAGCTACCTCTCAGGCACAAAGCAGCTTGCCAATACGAGAGAGAGAGAGAGAAATTATACATGGTTGTTCATTTAGTCTGAGACAGAATCTGAGATTCTGAATCTCTTACCGGCTCCCAGATGATACATACCCAAGCTGCTGGTATAGGAGCCACATATTTTATACTGGGGTTCAGTTGGACTATGGGCCAAATGTGGCCCCCGGATATCCTATACTGAAAACTGAATCCCCAAGGAAACAGTGTTAAGAAGAGGGTTAGGGTGATTAAAAGGTGATTAAAAGGTGATTAGATCACAAGGGCTTTGCCCTAGGAATAGATCAATGCCATCACTGCAGGAGTGGGCTCCTAATAAAAGAGTCTCTCCCCACTTCAACTCTTCTGCTTTGTTGCCTGAGATGAAGCAATAGCAAAGCCCTCACGAGATGCTAGCCCCTCAGTCTTGGACTTCCCTGCATTTAGAATTGTGAGAACTCAATCTCTGGTTTTTTGTTTTGTTTTGTTTTGTTTTTACAAATGACTTACTTTTAAGTATTCTTTTATGGCAGCATACAATGGACTAAAACAATTGGCTAATTTTGTTTCATTTTGTTCTGAAATCAGAAAATTTGAACACAGTCCTCATTCCTCCACTAATCTACTGTATGATCTTGTAACCAGATCTCTCTAGCTCTCAGATCTTTGTTTTGGGGGGATGAAGGTTGAACCTACAAACAGCAAACAGCATAGAGGTGGGGAAGGGCCCAGTGTGTGTTTATTAGAAAGAATGAAAGAGAAGCTCTCCACTGGTCGGAGAGGGAGGGGTGGTCCACAAGGTGTAGACCATAGATGTTTAGTGTACCGGGTTTCTACACAGTGTTTGGTGGCAGTGTACAGGATGCTCCTGGTTTACAGAGAGGCCTGTGAGGTCCAGAGTGCAAACTGCTTCATGTGCATTTTACTTTCTCCTGGGTCTCTCCCCTTTGGTTAAAGCAATTTCTAGCTAGCGAAGAATAAAGAAAATGAAAATAAACCTTAAGTTACCTATTCAGGACCTGTGCCATATCTGCCTAACTTGCCCTACCTCCTGGCTTCAATCTTAGAAAAATCATCTGACCTGTTTGTGCCTCAGTTTCTCATCTGTGAAGGGAGGTGCCAAAGAAATCACATTGCTATAGAAACTTGAAGAGAGGTAAAGATATTATATGGCCAGGTTTGCCCCAAGAAACATGTTCATGAACCTGGAAGACATTGTATGAATGAAGAAATTCGCATCTCAAAGGGAACAAACAGTGAACAAACAAGTCTCATTGGTAGACAGAACCACAAGAAAACCAGAGAAAAGTAAATAGACCAATACGTCTCAAAAAGAATCAGTTGAAGGAAATTCAGACTTCTCCAAAGAGAAATACGCAAATACAATATTTTTAATGCTGGGACAATGATGAACATAGCAATTCAGAAATTGCAGATCTATGGAGAGAGGTGGGGAAAATGATGGAGCATATATAGAAAAAGAAAACATTGGATGAAACAACAAATTATTTAAACTAGGTCATAACCAAGACAAATCAAATCACCTCTTCCCCCAAAATGGTGGATGAATTTTCAATATAAGTTTTTCCTTGACCTTTTGACAATACAGAGAAGATGTAGCAGAAATCTAGCTGGCAGAAAGAATGAGGGAAAAAAATCCATCTATTTTCTTTATAAAGCACTAATTAAACCACATCGGTGCAGCTGGGAAGTCCTTCCTATCTTGTTTAACACTTACACTAGCAGACTTCTCGAACTTTTCCAAAATTGAATCTACTGATGATGAACTTCCTGGAACATCTTTGCAACTATTTCAGAGCTGTGAATTATCACAGTCTCTCCGTGTCTCATGAAAACATGTCAGCTAACACCTGAATCGAGCAAACGCCTTTTGAAAAGGCTGTAAGTGTCCATTTCATTTGTAGCAGTGACCATTTAGCCATCCAATGGCAATACTGCCCCTGAGCTTTCCTCTACTGACCTTCTTCCAGATAACAGCACTATTTGCATAAGACTAATGTTACCTATGAATTAGTTCCTCTTGCACTGGAGGCTGCATCTGAAATATAACCAGCAATTTCAACTTATCTACATATGGAAACACGGGATCGAGTTGAAGAGGTTTTCACCCAGGGACAGCCAAGTAGAACATTCACAATACAATCAGCCAGGTAGAACAGAGGAGGGATGTAGTATTATTCACGGAGAAGGAGAGCAGTTTATGAAGAAAGCCTGGCCCTCTGAATTTACCAAGATTCACTCAAGATTCCATTGCAGCCCTCACAAGCTTTTATCTCTCTGACAACCAAACCCAAGAGGCTTGCCAAAATAGAATCCCAGTGTAGGGGGAAAGAAGCTAAAGAATTATGCATTAATAACACCTTTACCCACAGGCAGAACATATTTTCATCTACACACATCACGATCAGGAGATCTCAGGTTATTAAAGGCGAAAGAGGCTAATAGTCATCAGAATGGCTCTCTCGGGACACCTATTTGCATAATGAAGCGAATACGTAGCCACCAGCTCAGCGGTTCTTTTGGATCAGCTACTTGTAGTCACACAAGATATTTTTAATTCACTAACTAAATTACTTTATGGAAGAGTTGTCGGTAGCTAATCTCAAAACTATGTCTGCAAATAATTCATGACCATATTTACCAATGAGGAAAAGCCTAATTGGTAAAGATGCATGGTTTAATTAACCTGTCTTTTGTAAAATCTCAAATTAATGCATAAATAAATATGGCCATTGATAAAGATGTAGACACTGCCGTGTTTATCTGCATACTTTAAACTCAGAGTGGAGACCTCTGCCTTGGTCTGGTATCCAATTCAGACTGCAGCCGAAGGGAAGAGCAAACTTTTGACCAGGATCTTATTTTCATGATTATTACAGAGGCATTTTGTTAAAAAATATTTTTAAATTATGGAGCTCAAACTGTAGGAAACATTTAGTATAAAAGTTAAGAGTAAATTGATAATTTTATTTTAAAAGAGACAGACGGGTTTATTTATTACATAGGAGCCATTAATGTTTTACAGTTTTAATCTCTCAGGTGACTTTCCCTGGTGTTTTTTATTGTACTATGTGGTTTTACTTTATAAAACAATTTATGCTTTGATCTATTACTAAGCTATCATAAATAATAGTAATAACAATTACTATTGATCTAATATTTATTTGTCAAACACTCTATTCTGATAAGCACTTCACAGGGGTTGTTGGGTCACTTAATCCTAATCAATCTAGATAGTAGGTGTTGATAATACATCTACTTCACAGATGAGTACAGAGTGGGTAAATAATTTGTTCATGATCTCACAGCTAATAAGTGGCTAAACTAGGCTTCAAACCCAGATACCGAATTACTGCATCTGCTAATCTTGTGGCCCAAGCTTTGATTTTCCTATTGTTTAGCTTTTTCTATAAATGTCTGTTATAGAGAAATCTGCATGTTTATTTCAATCTAAATCCCTATAGCACTACAAGCAGCAAAGGGCTATTGGGATTTGTTATGGTTTAGATTGAATGTTTCATGTGTTTGGAAGGTGATTGGGTTAACGCAGGGATGATAGCGAACTCTCTATTAGGAAGTGGGACCTGGTTGAGGACATAACCTGGAAGTGCTTATTCTTGTCTCTGGCCCTTCCCTTCTCTCTCTATTCCTAACTACTGTGGGATGAACAGCTTTCCTCCACCATGACTTTCTGCCATTCCTTTTCTGCCCTGGAGCCAGCCAATTGTGGGCTGGAACCGTGAGCCAAATATAAACAGAGCACGGGTTTCAGGTATTTTGTCCCAGCAATGGGAAAGTGGCTAAAATAAGTGTGTACTTAGCGTCATGTAATGAGTTAGGAGGTGAGTGTAGCAAGATCAATAAAGAGGGGCCTGCTTCCCAAAGAGCTCTTCTTCTCCCTAGATTCTCCCAGACTATCACAGTCCCTTCACTGCGTTACTAGCTCAGCAAATCAGTTAACTTGTGAAAAGAGTTATTTTAACTCTTTGTCTACTAAGTCTAATTTAAGCTCCTTTTTTCTTGAGGGAGACATGCTATTCAAAGACACCTCATTTTCCAACTCAAAGGTGAAGACTGGGGAAAAGTACTTGAGCTATGCCATTCTGTTTCATCAAAGACAAACTCAGATCAATAATCCTAAGGACTATAAAATGTATGATGAATGTTAGGGAGGACATCTCAAGGAAAAAGAAAGAAGAAATTGAACAAAAACAGATCAGGAAACTTAGAATAAATAAGTCCCACCTAGTAGTGGAGCTGCCTAGAATCCAAGCTGAAACAACTGGATAGGCAGAGGTGAAAGAGGTTAAGAGACTTTCGTTTACAGGTTAAGTCTCCTTCCCCCTGAGTGTATCTTGGACTTAGTGATTCACTTTGAAAGAATACAATATGAAAAAGGGGAAAACGGTAAATTTAAAAAGGAGAAACTTGGCAGACAGGACCATAACCAAGGAATCAAGCCAAATATTTCTAGTGATACCTTGATAATTTTAAGTACTGCTTGAATCCGTGTGATGAGAATACTTCGCCTCCATATTTTTTCCAAACCCATACTCCAAATGAACATAAAAAAATCAAACACAATTAATAAAAATATACCAAACACAAATTAAGAAGTTGTATGGACTGAATGCCTTCTCCCCAATTTGTACGTGGAAATTCTAAGTTTAAGGCCTCTGCAGGGTATTTGTGAAGCCCTCAGAGGTAGAACCCTCATGAATGAGATTAGTGCCCTTGTGAGAGGAGACACCAGACAGATAATTTCTTTATACAATAAAAATACATCCATCTGCAAATCAGAAACCTGGCTGCCAGCAGACATCAGCTTGGCCGACACCTCAATCTTGAACTTTCCAACCTCCAGAAATGAAAACCATTGTTTAAATCACCCGCTCCAGGACATTCAGTTAAAGCAACCCAAAATGGACTAACACAAGCAAATTCTCCAGCTTCTTAATCATGTTCTTCAAACTTTCAAGATCATGAAAATTAACAGAAGACTTAAAAATTGTCACAATTCGAAGAAGAATATGAAGACGTGATGACTAAATGCAAAATGGTATAATGGCTTAGATCTTGAAATCGACAAGGGATATGAATGGAAAACTGGTGAAATATTAATAAAATCTGAAGCTTAGTAGTAATGCATCCATGTTTATTTCTTAGTTTCAATAACTGTACCATAATTATATAAGATTCTCACGTTACAGAAAATAGAATCAGAAATATTAGTATTGGAGAACTCTATGTTATCTTTAAAAATTCTTCTTGGAAATTTATACTTATTCTAAAACTAACAATTAATTTAAAAATAATTGTGGGTCACATTAGAGTTTCATCTTATTAATAAGGTTTTAGAACCTAAGTTTCCTTCAATGGTTCTTTTAGAGAAGACGTACAATTTTCCGTGCAATGAGGAAAATGAAAAATGCAAACCTTAGAGTTGAACTTTAAGAGCATATTGTACTTAACAGTACTGGCGATTTCTGGCACCTAGAGGCTGTTTACTAGACAGAGATGATAAGTTAACTGGCCAGCCAGGCTGGAAACCAGAGGAAAGGTCAAGGCATGTAGACAGAGACCTATATGTGCAGTGGCTCGTATAGCAGCCATTCTTGCTTTTTCTTGGCCAAGCAGGTAAATGCTGCTGGCAGCTAATAAGTCCGGCTGAGTTGTGAGTTCCTGAAAGTGAAAATTTATGGTCAGAGAAATAAAGAAGGCATGAATTAAGTATCAATTCTGGGCAACGATGAAAGAGAATAAAATTGTGAAACCAGCGACCCCAATGTTAGTCACTGGTAAGCTCTTCAGATTTCGAAGGTGGCCAGAGAAGGATAAAATGAGAGAAGATCCTTTACAGAGCTGTTTCAAGGCAGTTTCTCTAAGATATGGCTGTGAGGAGGCTGGATCACAGCTCTCTGCTTTATTATCTTTTCTCCTCACTTCTCTTTTCCTAGACAAGTAAGGAAGAGAACACGGCTACAGATCTTGGGGAGTGGAGATCCAAAACCTGTCATTACCTGGTGTTAGAAACTTTTCTTAACATTTTTGGATCTTGGTTTCTTCAAATGAAAAATGAATGGACAAAACTGATTATTTCTAAGGTATCTTCCAGGTTGTAAATGTCATGTGATATAATCATCTTGTGAACTACGTGAGCACACAAGTGGCAAATCTACAACTCTTGATCACTACATATCGTGGCAAGTAAGAATGGGTGGAGTCGATATTAACTAACCGGGTCTTGGGTAAATCCGGCCTCCATCAGTCTGAGGGCCAGTCGCTTTCTTAGCAGCTGGGTATGTAAACATCAGCATTGTGTTGCAGGGGCTGAGGATTTAGCTCAGTGGTTAGAGTGCTTGCCTGGTAAACACAAGGCCCTGAGTTCGATCCCTGGCACCAAAAAATAAACAAGATCACGTTGCTGCTTCCAAGATGTTCTGGTGTGCTGGTTGCTTCCAGTCTTTAAAGGTCATTAAACTTATCTACTCAAATCTGGAATCCAAATCATAGAAATATGAATCACTGTTATTGAGATCAGATGAATTTCTTGATGAAAATAAATGCAAATTCTCTAGGGGTATTAATGATCATTTCATAGTAAAGAACTAAATACTGAGAGGAGGACATTCAGGGGAAACTCTGCAGCCCCACCTGGTTTCTCAGCTAGGTGGACAAGAGAAAAAGAGAAAAAGAGAGGGAGAGAAGAGGGAGACTGAGGGGAAGACAATTTCAAAAAGGAAATAATAATCTAGATCAACCAGAATCCATATCTGAAGGCCAGAAAGAAATGAAATTGCTCAATAAAATATTGATCATATTAGAATTGCGAAGTAGACAGTCATTCTAGGTTTAAGCGAGAACATCTGGAGAGAATTAGGAGAAAGGGAAGATGAGCAACTCAATCTGGTTTTGCCAGGACTTTCTCTGAAAGTTCTGCACCTCCAGAAATCCTGCAATCGCAGGACAATGGGCATGGGTGATCACCCCAGGAAAAG
Organism: Hystrix cristata; assembly: GCA_004026905.1. Classification (NCBI taxonomy): domain Eukaryota; kingdom Metazoa; phylum Chordata; class Mammalia; order Rodentia; family Hystricidae; genus Hystrix; species Hystrix cristata. Next base: position 98,997 of record PVJO010004812.1, read on the forward strand.
ACCAGACTGAAACAGTACAGTCTTGTTTTAAGATGATCCCAACAATGAAATGTTGAGCTTCTCTTTCTATATTTAGTTAGAACCCAATTAGTTTTTGGGTTACGTTTATATTGTATAGGAACAAATTCTTTCAAATACACTCTGAAATAAAGAGTACAGTGTACAGTGTATACACACACACATCATATACTGCTCCTAAAAAATGAAGTTATCCTTACCTTACTTATCGTCACACAATCTAGGAAGTAAATTAGATTTATGATCCGATCTAATTATGATGGTAAATGTGATATCAAACTGAATGAATTAAGAAACATGAGCACATTAGTGGAGCGCAGTTTGGGGCGTTTTTGTGGATGGTTGCTCTGTGGATCTCAAACTGAGCAAGGAAGACCCTCACCTGATGTGGGTAACACCACCTAATAGGCTTGTAGCCTGAATGGAGTAAAAAGAAAAAGGAGAAGGACATTGTCCCTCTTGCTTCTTAGGGGGCTCTAGTCCTTCCATTGTCTTTGGGTGTTTGTCTTCAATTCCTTCAGGCTTCCAGAGTAGGCTCTTCAGCCTTCCAAAGGAGACTCTTCAGCTTTCCAACAGTGACACACACAGAACTCTGCAGTGAGCTCCAGGCCTTTGACTTTTGACTGGATCCTCCAATTCTCCAGCATGCAGACAGCCATTTTCCATTTTTCCACCCTGACTTCACAGGTAGCCATTTTATGCCTACTTAGCAAATCCTTTATATTTCAGATAGATAGCTAGGTAGGTAGGTAGGTAGATAGATAGATAGATAGAAATAGATAGATAGATAGACTAATCTTATTGCCAGTCCTACTTCTTAAAATTAAAACTACAAAAAGCTTTGTAAACTCAACAGAAGCACGTGTGTGTTAATCCATATTACTACTGCCTGTTCACATTTAAAACCACTGAAGTAAATTACAGTAATGCCTTGGTTCACACATGCTTCTGTTTATGAACAATTTGTTTCATGAACAGAAGTGCTTGGCAAAATTTTGCTCCCATTCATGAACTCTGCGTTGGGTGAAAAACACAGCTGTGGCCATCTTCCCTAGAATCATAGAATGAATTAAGTTCATGAGCCGAGGTACCCCTGTCTTTTTGTGGTAATATGAACTGTTTGAAATGTAGGAATCAACCATATTAAGGATGATTGGTTTTATATATAAAGGTAAAATTTTGTTTAAAATACAAACACAGTAAAGCCTAAGAACAATAAATTGAGTCATTAACAATGCAGTCATAATACTAAAGTTGAGTTACATGATACTAAGATTGAAGAAGGCTTACCTTCATCAGTGAATACAAATAACACTACTAATAAACAGTACAAAACACAAATCCTCAGCTGTATTTAAGATAACTCTTCTGTCTTCTCCATCTGTTATAATTATTTTCAAACTGGAAAATATAGGCAAGCTGCACAATTTCAGTGAAATGTAATTAAAGATGCTAAAATAAAGGAAACAATATCTGTGCTCAAAATGACTGGAAGTCATCAGACCCAAATAATTGATACAGCCAGCTAATATAAAATACATGTTTATTTTACTGTAAAAACAAGGTGTTCTATTAGAGGTGTTTCGAAAGCGAGAAATAAATTTAGAAACTAAATACCGCTTGATGGTGACCCTGTCCATCTTCTGTAATAAAGCTAAAACCAAGGAACCAACATGGTTGTACTAATTCTGGGGTGGGGGGGGGAGGAAGAAGAAGGAAGGAAGGAAGGAAGGAGGGAAAGAGGGAAGGAGAGAAGAAGGAAGGAAGCCATAGGCAAAGAATTCAGGAAAATACCCCACAAAATATTTTTGATCTCATTTTAGCTAGTTTAAAGTATACTATGTATGGGATAATTTTTCAGTTTATTATTATTAGTTTATTATTTTTAGTTTGTTTAACAAAGTTATCCTCTGTATCATTGGCAACAATCACATGCACGCACACACACGTACATACACACACATGCACAAATACACACATAAAGACACACTGGATAATACTGCTAGCAGTGTGGTTGGACTAAGCAACATCTCTGAAGTCTATTAATTAATGGATCGATATCAGATTAGTATGGTACAGCAAGACATTGAAATAGATATCATCCAATATTTTTCTTAATTACTACAAGTCAAGAGAGAGCCTTATCGAGTTTGAGTAAGATACACATCTGGTGATTTAATTCATTTTCAAAAAGAACTTGACAAGCCAGAATCAAAGGTTGCATTGATTCCCACTGAGTCCTGCATCCGTGAAGTGTAGACAATACCTGCCACCACCAAGTTGTTTGTCGCATGTTTGGGAATTCTGATCAATATCAATCACTTTATCAGCTAATGGCGTGGCACAGCTGCCAAGAAAGGCTAATGCCTGCTTAGCTCACACCAGCAGAAGTAACATATTCAAAGCAGAGAAGGTAGTGTTCTTGTGGAACCAGTATTCTGTTTAGTTCTTATCTTGGTCCACTGAGTTACTATAACAAACTACCAGAGACTTGGTAGCTTATAAACAACATTCTCGTGGTCCTGGAGGCTGTGACGTCTAAGACCAAGGCAGCTGCAATTCAGAGTATGGTGAGGGTCTGCTTCCTGGTTCACAACTGGTTGTCCTCCATGTCCTCAATGGCAGAAGGAGCAAGGGAGACTTCGGGGCTTCTTTTTTTTTATATATAATTTATTTTATTTTAATGGTACATTTTAGATGTACATAGTGATAGCATTCCTCATAGGGGATTTGTACCTGTACATGACATATCTTGTGGCTTCTTTTTTTCCCATTCCCCTCCCCTCCCTTCACCCCTCCTCCCTCCTTATTTATAAAAGCTTGGTTTCCATTTTTTCCATCCATTTCTTATTTCTCTTGTCCCTCTGTTCCTTTCCCTCTCCCTTGTTCCCTTTCCCATTTGGACATTTTCTTCCCTTTCCCAATATAATACATTAATCCCATGCATGAATGCTCTATTTTCATGACCTAATCACCTCCTAATACTATTTCACTGAGGATTAGGTTTTGACATCCAAATTTTGGAAGATCCAATAACTCATTCTATACCAATCCTTTTCCCTGTATTTTAAAAGAAAGTTTGATTAATTAACACTTATCCTGAATAAGACTGTAAAGAATATAGAAAATAGGTTATAGGTGTAAATATTGGAGCAAAGAAAAATGTTATAACTGGAGACAGACTATAGTAGAGGTGTGATAATTATTTTCAAATATTTGAAATTCCATTTCAAGGAAGTGGGACTGATTTCACACCACAAAAGTCCAGAAGGCAAAGGAAAGATTTGGATTATGCAAAATTCAACTCAGCATAATCACAAACTAATCAATAATTGTAGCTTTCTAAACAAAATAATGAAATGTCAGTATTGCCAAGGGTGTGAAGACATGAATATTTTCTTAGAATTGAAATAGATACGGAAATTGGATCATTCTTTTAGCAACATAGTTCAAAAGACTCAAAAGCCTATATCCTTTAATCCAGAAATTCCACTTATAGATGATTACCTGAATAATTAGACGTGCTACAATGTGTTTACAAGAAAATTAATTGCAGCCTTTTTGGAATAATATTTTGAAAGAACCTAAATAACTATCATAATATATATCATGTATAATATGTAATGTTATACTGTTATTTAAAAACGCATAGCAGAACAAGATAGTGTAAAAGCAAAACTATTTATAATATATTTTAGTTGAAAAAGAGATGCCAAACTTTTAAATGTAGAGAGAGAAAAAAATTAAATGAAATATATCAAGATACTTTTAACATTGCTATCTGTAAAATAAAAAGCATTTTCTTCCCGGTGTATGTTTTACTGTTTACTTAAACTGTCTAAAATGAAAACATATACATTTTGCAATCAGAAACAAATTAAAAAAAAAAAAAAAAAAACAGGGAAAACCCAGAACTCGTGTTCTTGCATCTCTAGTACCTGGCTCGCAGTAGTAGTCGGCACACTTTTTGTTGAATAAATGAATAAATTAATTAAATGTTATAAATATTGTATAGATTGAACCCTCTAAAAGAGTTAATAGCTTCTCATTACTGGAAGTGTTTAAGCAGATGCTAAGTGACTCTCAGCATATTTGGAAGGCATTCTTATTTTGATTTAGATCAGCAATTCCCAAACAGAGGCACCTGGGAAAGCTGAGATGCTCTCAAATTTCACGAAACACAAATTTCCCCCACCTCAGTTTTATTGGCTCAAAAGCGCTAGAACTTGGTTGGAATTTTTGCAAAATCAGCAAGAGATTTTGCAATTTGCCTGCAAAGGGGGGAGGACTTCTCAGATTATTTTCATGCAGCTGAAAAACCAACCAGTTGTCCTGAGCTGATGGCTAAGGGTTGAGGTTCCTTCTCAGCCTGAAATAGTCTTCTCCCAGCTCCAGGACACTCACTCCCTCACCTTCTCATCTTGTTCAGATACTACCTCCTCAAAGAGACTCCCTTTGACTCTCACAGACTGCCACCCCTCCCAAGGGCTTCCCATCTTTGTTCCCCTGCTCTGTCTTTTCTTTTTTTGCAATAGCAATTATTGCTTTCTGTAACATAATAACTTATTTATTATTAATAAAATTATTTATAGTTTGTAATTTTTTGTTCATTTAAGCATCCCAGAATAGTGCCTGGAACATAGTAGATGATCAGTCAATGTCTGTAAGTGGAGAAAGATAGTGTAGTGGACTGATATGGTCAACTTGAGCAGGAACGCCCAGCTGGGCTGAGTTGGTGTGGTTCTGGGTGTCCAGTATTCACCTGAGGATTGATTGTTGCTGATGCGACATAAAAGGGAAGAGGAACAGAAGATGGGAGGCGGCTGTTTCCCAGGAGAAGCTCTGTTGCAGCTGGTTTCCCTGAGGTGAACTTGGCTGTTCTCATCGAAGGAGCATCTCGGGGCCTTGCTGTCATCAAGGATGGCTGCTGTTTGCTTTGAGGGAGCTCAGGTCTTCATCTCCACCATGAGCATCGTATCCTGGTTTCAGTACAAATTCTTCAGCCTTTTAGTGCAGACACAGATTTACACAAGACATCGCCACGGGCTCCCAGCTCTTGACTGGATTTTGGGGGTCTCCAGCGTGTAGACATTCTGCACTCTTCCTACATTTGGCTTGTGGGTGAATGTTGTAACTTGTAATTGTCCTGTATTAAATCTGCTGTCTTGTAAACCATTGACTCTATAGACCATCTGACTAGTATAGATAGATAGACAGTAGATAAGTAGATAAGCAGACAGATAGATAGATAGATAGATAGATAGATAGATAGATAGATAGATAGATATTTAGGTATTTAGGTGTGTAGGTAGGTAGATAGGTAGCATGAACAAAATCCTATGGTTCTATTTGTTGCCTAGCTGCTGTTTCATGCCAAATGATATTCCTGTTAGTCTATCCCAAGGGGCTAGCAACCTTTTTTCTGTAAAGGACCAAATGGAAATACTTTCAACTTGATGAGTTAGTCATAAGGTCTATGTCACAACTGCTCAGTTCTCACTGTAGCACAAAAGCAGCCACAGGCAATGCGTAAATATGCATACAACTATGTTCCCATAAAATTTTAAGATAGATCTGGCCCATTGGCCATAGTTTGCTGACCTCTGTGCTATCTATATTTCTGGAAGCCTCATTAAGACTGAATTCTCCAAGGGGAATTAAAGTTGCTTGGGGTCAAGTCTGCAGCTTATTTGGCTTTGCCAAGCATAGGCACAAAGCTCTTGGTTATAAAAGATGGAGTCTTAGGGAAAGATAAACCTTTCTACTAACAATGGAAAGGGATCTTTAATTTGGTCTTTATGAAAACACCAAAGAATTTGCTGATAATGGCAAAATTCATACCCCAATGAAATTTTACATAATTAGAGACTATATAGTAGATTTTTATAGGCATCTCTAGTTCCTCCTCACTATTTTTAGTGGTGATCATCCTGGCTCGTCTTTTCTAGTCCTGACTGCACGCTAAAGTGCAGATTTTTTGCCTCATTTCTTGACTGCTTCTTCTTTTGGGAAGTCTATTACACAGATGTCACAATATCGTAAACCAGCAAACCAGCCTTTGACGAAACATGCGGCCCCCGTGGATTTCTGGAGAGCCTTTTTAATTCTCTTCAATAAGACCCGCTCATTACATGTATGTGAGGCTGCACCACTCTGCATTGAGCCATCAGGGATTCTATCCTGTGTCGTGGGGCCCTGGGGATTCAGCATTTCCTATACCAAGGGGAAAGCTAGGGAGGTGAGCACATGACAGGGACAGAATTTAAATCTCTGTGCCGTGAAGAAGAGCTGCTCCTTCCTTTGTCTGATCTTAAAAAACTGTGCATTTAGCATAAATATTGTACTGACTG
>PVJO010004813.1:0-105287 GCA_004026905.1 Hystrix cristata
AATTTTATTATTTATTTCTTTTAATACAAAGCTTTGGCATTAGCAATTTTATGAAAAAATAAAATGTACTAAAAATAAACGCTTGTGTGGCATGATTGGTAAATGATGCACAAAAATAGGTTCTTTTTTCCTTCAATGCAATCAGTCAGAAAGCAGTTTTTTCTTCTTCAAAACCATTCTACCTCATTAGCATTCAAGCTAGCTGTGGCTCTGATGATCATGTAGCAGAGTGTAAGAGCACTGAGGAGGCCAAAACTGGCAATAATAAACCATTCTTTTGTTACTGCAATGTTGATCTCTCCGGCTCTAGGAGTGAGCTCCCCATCCTGAGGAAGAGGTGATATCCCCGAAGTCCGCAGTGGTTCCAGGCCGAGGGCGTTGTCGCTGGCAAGGTCGCCTAGGGCTGATCTTCGGTTAACTGCTTGGGTTCTGGTGAGCCTTTCCATATCAAATGCTACATTGTCAGTACATGGTAGATTTGGCACAATTCCCAGGGCCTTCAAAATATTAAGTTTGCACACAGGACAGGTACAATGTTCACTAAGCCAGGGATCCACACAAGATTTGTGGAAAACATGCTTGCAGGGGAGAATGCGAACAACATCATTCTGTTTATAGCTCTCTATGCAGACTGCACAGTGATCGAAGTCTGGGTCTGTTTCCTTATCACCCTTTTTTACTGTTCTGGTTGTCAATTTGCTGATGGCTTTCTTGGCTGCATCCCCAAGCCGACGCTGGTTCCTGTCGCGTGCGTTTGTGTACCTGATCTTCTGAATGAAGTAGAATATGAGCCATGCTGAAGAAATAATCATCAAAACAATAAAGGATACTGACACGAAGACTAGAGAGCCACGGCTGAAGTTCTTTGGCGGCATTCGTGTTCCAACAGCTATTGTCATCTGTACAGAGATGTTTTTCTCCAGATAACTCAAAATATCCTTACCCCTCAATTCTGTTATCATGACTGCAATAATATCTCCAGTGCCTGGATGAGTCATTGTGACTGGCTCCTCTTTGGATTTATTATTGTAGATGACTACGGCAACTGCATTGTGGAAAGCCGCCCGTGATATTTTCTCTTTAAACGTGCAATTTCCCCTCTGCAGCAAGGCAATCCACTGTTTGATATTAGGAGGGACAAAGAACCGAGTTTGAGGATCACAACCCAGATGATCAGCAACTCCGTGGATGGGCAGCGGCGCCAGCACCTGGCCGCGGACCTCGGCCTTGGGCGAGTCGAGCCCGTAGCACCCGCGGTCGATGCGGAACGTGAGCGGGGCGCCGCGGCCGGGCTCCTGCACCGTCACGTTGATGAGCGCCGTGTAGTACTCCTGGCTCGCGTTGTCCGCCCGCGTCGGACACAGGCTGCAGGTCAGCAGGGCGAGAGCGGCGAGCCGGGCCGGGCCCGCCCGCGCCGCGCCGCTCATCGTCCCTCCGGCCGCCGCCGCTCGCGGACCGGGCTGCCGGGCCGGCGCTGAGAGGCGGGGCGGGCGCGGCGCCATATAACATATTTTTTCCTGTTTGGTGGCTCCACCTCTAGCAGAACACCACAGAATGTACTCAAGATGTGCAAATCTTACCCAGGGCTTTGTTTTTCTCGCTCAGCTTTTGTTTAGCCCTACCTAATTCATTCACCTGATTTACCTTTTCATAAACTACTTATTTTTATATGCCAAAACAAATCCTTTGAGACATGAGGGACATAAATTACTGTAACCAAAGCCTTATATATCCACACCTTGAAATAAAAACTCCTTCTTTACTAAATCTAGGTTTACCTACCAGTGTGTAACCTTCCTCATCTGATTCAGGCTGAGACAAATCAGATTCGCTCCTCGATTTGATCAGTCTATAACTTGGACTTGCGTGGACTAGCCGGCTCTCTGCAGTCAGACTTTCACTCCTGTCTCGCATGCACAAAGAAAAGGGTTTTTTTTGGTTTTGGACTGTTAGTGAACATAAAATTAAATGGAACTAGTAGCACCAAGATAATACACACACAGTGAGAAGTAATTATATTTGATGAAATAAAATCCTTATTCTTATCTAAGCACAAAGTCCTTTTCAATTAAACCAAAATAATTTGCATGCCACTGAATCACAGAGAGATATAAGTAACTTCGTATGTTTTCAACTGAATGTCATTCACATGTAAGAAAAATTGTGCCTCCTAATTTAATCAGAAAAGTGCTATTCCATGCCGAACCAGTACCACTGTTCGTTACTGCAAATTCATCCTACTCAGTGTGTATTTCCTCTTCCTGTCTTTGTTAATTTCAGAAGAACAAGGAAGAGAATAAACTACTTCAAAGTATAGAGGAAAGAAGGGAAGTTGGTGAGGTTTTAAACTTCTAGTCAGTCCCACCTGGTCATAAGTCCACCCCCTTCAGAGGCACTTGTAGAAGGCTGCTGCAACTGTCCTTCTTCCCTCCGCTTCTGAAGTTCATCAATCACAGGACTTACTCCTAATATTAATAGGGCACAACGGTGGATCACAGAGTTGCAGGCAGCTGTGTACACATCCTGACCCTCGGGTAGGTCTGTGCTGACCCTTCGCTCTTGCTGAGACTGAGGAGGTGGGTCATCAACTCGAGCCCCAGACCCTGCCCCATTGTTCATTCTATCTCGGTCGCGGCTACGAGCTACTTCACGGGCTGAGAGGAAACACTGAAAGATTTCTGTAACATGCAACACAAAAACAAGGTCTTAACACATGGGGAGAGAAGAGCAAAGAAAATAACAATAAAAATAGTCAAAATATTACTGAAAGAGGGAAAATTATTTAGACATTAAATACAGCACAGTAACGTAAAGTCATATCAAAATGTATAAAAAATTATTCTTCATAAAAATTACAATAAGCAATATTCACATGTCTTTAGAGAATTTAGACTTGGCTAATTCTATTCTGAACAACTGAAGGACATACCATCTTAAAATATGCCAAACTGATTTATTTCAAGCTGAAATCACCTGAGGAACTGTAACTTCAGAGGGGGCCACTTGGCCTGTCTTTTCCCACACATAGAAAACTATACAGACTCTTTTCGTAGGGATGTCCTTCACATACCAAGGCCAGAAAATAGCTTTGATCACCAGGGACTGGTAATTGGGGCTGCAACGGATCTGAATAAGCAAATTCTTTGAAGCAACGTTTATCTTCCACTAGCTGCGACACCCCTACATCCCTAATATACCTCTTAGTACCATCCCTAGAATTTATTCCCCTCGGCTGAGATATCCATTTGGCCTGTTATCCCACAAAAGAACTAAAGACCAGGAGAGGGGTTCTCTCTCTTTTCCCTACAATTTCCAAATCTTATTAATGAGTTAGACCAGTGATCTTCAGGCTATGTTCCCAGATCAGCAGCAGCAGCAGCATCTGGGCACTTGTCAGAATAAATGACCAGGTGGCTCCCGTATCTTCTGAATCAGAAGATCTGGAAGCAGAGTCTAGAAATCTGTTTTTAACAAGTCTTCCAGATAATCTCAAAGTCCACTAAAGCCTATGGAGTACTAGGTTAGATAAAAATAACTTTCTGAAATGTTCATGGTCTTGGTATGAAAAATGTGAGGTTATAAAGCAAACAGACAAAATTTAACTTCCCTTTGAAGCTTAATGATAAGCTCCCTCTCTCCTTCCAGAGTCCATATAATTGCTAACACAGACACCTTGATCTATTTTAAAAATACCAAATAAGTGCAAACACCAAAGGCCTTTGCTAAAACCCAATCTGTTTATGATATGTGGGCAAGATCGCCTCCGGAACTATATGGCATCACACCAGGAAGGATTATGTGATGCTAGCCCTTCCCTAACTTACAAGTATAAAATAGAAGAGGAGGTATCAAGGTTCTGATGCAGTGGTATTTATTTCACAATAGCTGAAGAATTTTTTCAGTCAAATTGGAGTGAAGATAGTACTTTTGATTGGGAAATCAGGCATAAAAGTACTAGATTCATCTGCTAATATGGAAGCATAATCTTTAAAAATGGATTTATTTATAAAATTATTACAACTATTTTCATTATGCAGTTAAAAGTCCCTTACTTCTATAAAAATCAAAGCAACAAATCCTCTCTAAGTCCAGGGGGAAAAAAATCAGTGAAAGAAGTTAAGAAAATGGTCACTGGGGTCTTTAGCCGTCTTGGTTCTAATTCTGCTACTGCAGCCCTAACTAACAATTTTGACTCCTTAGGCCTCAGTTTACCATCTTTAGAACAGAGAAATACTAGAAATTTGTAAGACTGTTGTAAGAATTATGAATTAATCTATCTGAAGCCCTTGACCCAGTGCTTAAAAATCATAGCTAGTTTAAAATTAATTACTCCTCAGGTGACTATTATGCTTTTTTTATTAAATTGAGGGTTATACTTAGTTATTGTATTCTCCTCTATGGCCTTTGCAACTAGGAATTTGTGAACTAAGTTTAAGTTCAACTGTAAAAATTCCCTCAGTCTAGTTTTTAAAAATACAATTATTCTCCCTCCTCATCTCCAAATTAGTTTTCTCTATTTGAACTTTATCTTTTTCTTCTTGTTTAAGTGGTGTTCAGTCTTGTTTGGACATCTCAAAATTATTTTTAGAAGTATGCAGCACACAAATAAGTTAATAAAGTAAGTGTTAAGGTGACTGACATATACAGATGACCTCAATACCAAATGCATAGATGGCCACAATGTTTTAGGCCACAGACTGAATATGTACTCTAAATTGAAACAGAGAACTCATTCAAAAGGTATCAATAAATGCTGGAAAAGCTTCGACCTTTCTCTTTCAATATATAAATAATTACCTTTAAAAACTATCAGTAACCTTGGAATATAAAAGTATGAAGTTCATTCACCCACACAATAGTATTCTCAAATACATTCCTTCTCCCTAGTGACATAGCAATGTACTTGGAAATAATTTTGAAAGTTCTGCACATGGAAAACAGTTTGTCACTTTTAACAAGCACAGATGTATTCTGCATGACCTTATTAGTGTGTTATTTCACCACGAGGCTCAGATACCTCCAAGACTGTTTCTGGAGCTTTTCGGCCCTGGATATGTAATCCAATAGTACTGGAGTAGCACTAGCACCATTTTAAGTACTCCCTTGAAATGTTAGCTAATGTAAATTCAGATCACTAGTACAGCATCAGGTCCTCTCAGAACGACTACAGAGAAACTTTGCCTTTTTCTTTCAAGTCAGCTTTCCTATGAAAAAGAATGTCACGATGTTTATCTCTGAAGAAAGAAGGATGTACTCACTGCCAGCTGTCATCACTTCATGTTCCCGTTCTTCCTCCTCATCCTCTGGTTCTGGATGCCCCTCTTCTCGGTCTCTCTCAGCTTGTTCTTCCATTTCAGCTTCTTCATCAATGGTCCGGGTAAACGAATGCTCCTGAGGATCAACATCTGCAGAATCTTGGTTGTCTGAGATCTTAAAGAAATTATGAGAAACTACACTAAATATATTTTTCAAAAGCTTTTAAAATTTTCCTAAAACTCTAACTTCTTTATCATAAAATATTGCTGGTATCAATAGTAACACACAGATTTTAAAACAAAAACACAAAAGATATAATGAATCAATCTTAAAAGATCAGAAAGTATGCACATAAAATGTATACATGGACATATATGTGCTCTCTCTGGTATTCTGATTAAAGTGTCATAGAATAAACTGATTCACATTTGTAGTTTGCTCAACTGCAAACTACAGAGCTGCAACTGAAAATAAGTTATGCCAAGCAGAAAAGGTAATTAAAGACCATGATTTTGATTCCAGTGTTTCTGGCAAGGTGTACTTTGTACCCTGAGCATGGTTTATTAATTCTAAATTTAAAATAGTATTTTTTTTCTTTAACTTTGTTAGCTTTATTTCCTATAGTGATCATGCTACCTAGCAGTCACATGGATAAGCATCCTCACAACAGGTACATACTCAGAATCACGAATACTGTAAAAATCTATACTGTAAAAATCTATAATTTCTCTTGCAAATTTCCGTACAAACCACAAATGAGAATTTTATAGCTTCAGATCCATGACCAGTAAATAACTCATGAATTTCACAGAGACAGGGATTCTAAGCAGTCAGACTCACATAGCAGTATTTAAATAATTTATTCCCATAATATGTGAATTTCAAATATAAGCCTCAACAAAAAGGTAACTTTTTATGGACTTTCAAAGTCATTCTCAGTCAGGTCCACAAAAATATTAAGTCAGTATATACCAAAAATCTGCTATAACACATATGTAGAGGCAGTATGGCTTTTTTTTTTTAATCTAAGAACTAAATAATGAAGTACAAAGCATCTGATATGTCAAGCTTCAAATTAAGCACTCCTGAAGATCATATACCCAGGCTTATATTTACAATTAACAGGATCATGTTACCAGGAATACCAAAGCATTTTAGAAATCACCTTACTTTTGCTGCAAGAACTACTTCTGGACTACCTCAAATAAATGGTCTCAATCTTTTCTTTCAGTGGTAGACGTTCTCATAACAAGGGCTATTTTCATATGCCACCTCCCTTCTTCATTTTCACTTCTCTGGGCTGAAACATTTTTTGATACTTCCTAGTGGTTGTATAAAATTATTCTTGGACCTTTCCTCAATCTGAGGTATTTGTTAATGTCCTTCATAATTGCTGGTACCCCAAGTTAAGCATGATAATTCAAATGTAACCTGACCAGCATAAAAAAGAATATTCCCTAAAACTGGTATAATTTTTACATTATTATTTATTCAGGCTAAAACTCCATTAACTTTCTTGGAAGTTCTATCACACTTGTTAAAGTAATGTCAAAAAACTCCAAATCTTTTACTTTTTTATCCTTTTCATTAGAAAACCAACTGCTCAACATTTATTGAACATCTGCAATACTGAAGGCACTTTTTTTTTTCACATAAACCAATATGGAGCCGTCTGTCACAGCTGGCAAAAAAACATAGAAATTAAATTGATTTCCAACTTTACCCATCTGTCTCGTGATGATGACCTGGTCTGAATAAGTTCAAGGTTCTTGCAAGCAAGTAAACGACTTCGAACTTTGTATACACAACGGTACACTTCTGATAAGCTTTTACCAGGTTGGTATCTAAATAAAGAACCAAAATAAAAAAGTTACCTAATTTCTAACATCATGAGAGCAAATATTTGTCTGAGGATAGTTTTAAGTTACTTGCCGGCTTTCTCCACATGCTTGACTAAGTAAGTTTGTGTGTTTCAGAAGTGCAGCAAGAACAAATCTAGACACAGTGTCCAAGAGTGACTCGTTACTTAAAGTTGCACTGTCCCAATCTGAAAATAAAAATGATGAATTAACATTTAAAATGGTCGGGGGCTGGGGATTTAGCTCAGTGATTAGAGTGCTTGCCTTGCAAGCACAAGGCCCTGAGTTCAATCCCCGGCACCACAAAAAAAAAAAAAAAAAAGGTCAAAAAACAGCTCGGAGGTATTTTAAGAGCTCTAATCATCCAACGCCTGAATTTCATCATCTTTCTAGTTATGGTACTTAACAAATACATGTACCACGCCAGGCGCTGGGGATACAGCAGTAAACAAAACTAAGTTTCTGATCTCGTGGAATATAGATTCTTAGTGAGGATCGAGGAGGTGTGGCATGAATGATAAAATAAATAAAAACACTGTTACAAAAAAGAAAGTATAAAAAGAACAGGGAACATTTTAACATATGTGATTGTATGTGGCTACTGTTTTATATAGAGTGATCTGAGAAAGTTCATGACAAGACTACATTTGAGCAGAAATTTAAGCCACATGAAAACAGTATCCCCTCAGGACAGCTAGGGCAGAGGACTAGCTAGAGGGTCCTGGGAGGTCAGTATGGCTGCACTGAAGCAAAGTGCACATGCAGAAGAACAGTAGGAGAAGACATCAGAGGGCTGGCTGGAGATCAGATGACACCAGACTTGCAGGCCAGGAAAAAAAGAAGCCGCACTACATGGCTTTGAACAGAGTTACGACAGGATCTGACTCATATTTTGAAAAGCTCTCTGACTAAGTGGGCACGGTGGCACATTCCTGTAATCATGGCATTGGGAGACTGAGGCAGCAGGATCACAGGTTTGAGGCCATGCTGGGCTAGAGTGAATTCAAAGCCAATCTGTATTACATGGGAAGACCTTGTCTCAAAAAAAAATAAAATAAAATAAGCCAGGTGTGGTGGCGCATGCCTATGATCTCAATACTGGGAAGCTGAAGCAGGAGGATCACAAGACCAAGCCCAGCCTGGGCAATTTAACAACATAGCGAGACTCTGTCTCAAAGTAAATAAATTTAAAAAGGATAAGAATGGAGCTCAGAGTGAAGGAAGGAAAAAAAAAGGAACAATCTGACTCTCCTAATAAGCACAGATGTATTTTGCATGACCTTATTAGTGTGTCATTTTACCACAGGGCTCAGATACTCCTGTGCCTGCTTCTGCAGCTTTTCAGCCCCGGGCATGTGATCCAACAGCACTGGAGCAGCACTAGCACAGTCACAAGCACGGGTCTAAAACGCCTGTTTTATGATACTGTTAGATGTCTTTTTCCTTTTCTCTCTCTCATTTTTTTTGTAATGCAGATGGAACTGAGAGCCTTCACACTGAGCTGTATTCTCAGTCCCTTTATGTTTTGTATTCTGAGACAGGGTTTCGCTAAATTGCCAGAGCTGGGATCAAACTTCCAATTCTCCTGCCTCAGCCTCCTAGAGTGCTGGGATTTCAGGCACACCACCAGGCTCTGCACGTTAGTCATCTTAATACAAACACTGAGTAAATAGTGTGTATGTGTATCTATCTCACATTTGAAGCTATGAAAGTAGAGTGAATACAAGTACACTTAAGTGAGTAAGAAACATGTGGTCAGAAATGAACATATAACCACTGAAAATCCAAATCACAGATAAATGCCAAGTATAAGTCAGGCTGGGTGAAATACACTAAGATCTTAACTTACACTTCTGTCATGAAATTTAGAGTGACTGTCAGACTCTGTTCAGATGACGAATTAACTAAAGGCCTGTGCTGTTTAAAAACAAACCAAGTCAGGCACGATGGCTCACAGCTGTAGTCCCAGCACTCTGTGAAGCTGAGGCAGGAGGATCCCAAGTTCCAGCTCAGCCCCAGAAACTTAGCAGCAACTTAATAAGACCTTGCCTCAACATAAAAAAAAAATAAGGGGCGGTGGTAGTTGGAGATGTACCTCAGTGTGAAGGAACTAGGTGCAATCTCCAGTACTGAAAAAAAAAATTCTTAGCAAATATTAAGTACCAACTTAATTTTATTTGTTTCTGAAGACAACTATTTCAAGACATGAAGTTATATCCTGATCTTCCATATGTCTAGGTCAAAAGTTTAAGCTCAGACTTACTTCCTTAAAGGGTAAAAAAAATTGACAACACAAATATGCCTGATTTTAAAAAACCTATAACCACAGAAAACCTTAGGATGACAGTCTGTATTAACCTACCCATGTCAGGTTCTGAAGAAATCCTCTGTTCCCTGGGCCTACTTACTGTTCTAAGAACTGCCATGACTGACAATCAAAAAGGACTCTCTCTCAAGGAGGCTAACACTTAAAGTGCAAACTATAGTAACACCCTTTGTTTGCTCTGTTTCAAATTTTGGAAGGACTGTCATTCCATGTGATTTTTAAAGTGTGAGTTCTCTTAAAACAACACCATTATACTCATTTTATGTCAAACGACACAGAATGTATAAAGTCTATGCTATGGTATACAAGCAATATAGAAACTGCTAAATTTTTATTCGTGTTTTATTTATATCTACGTTTTAAAAGTTCTCACTGACATGTAACAAATGATAATGTGATATAAAGAAAATCTTGGAGATTTAGCTTAGTGGTAGAGCGCTCGCCTACCAAGCACAAGGCCCCAAGTTTGAACCCCAGCACTCAGAAAAAAAAAAAAAAGAAAGAAAACCTAACTGCATATTCCAAATGAATGGTACAAATATTAGAATACTTCAAAAATACATCCTAGAAAGTAAATTTTCCTTCTCAATTACCTTATTTTTCCACTTCTCATAGGAATCAACACAATAAAATAAATAAATGGTTAAGAAACAAGATGGATGTCCGGAACAAGACAAGGATGTCCGCTCTCACCACTCTTATTCAATATAGTTCTGGAAACATTAGCCAGAGCAATTAGACAAAAGAAAGAAATAAAAGGAGTAAGGATAGGAAAAGAAGAAGTTAAATTATCATTATCTGCAGATGACACGATACTCTATATAGAAGACCCCAAAAACTCCACCAAAAGACTTCTAGATTTAATAACCAAATTTGGCAGTGTAGCTGGATACAAAGTCAACACTCAGAAATCAATAGCATTCCTGTACACAAACAACAGACTCACTGAGAGAGAAATTAGGGAAACAACATCTTTCACAATAGCATCCAAAAAATGAAGTACCTAGGAATCAATCTAATGAAGGAATTAAAAGATTTATACAACGAAAACTACAGTACTTTGAAAAAGGAGACTGAAGAAGATATCAGAAAATGGAAAGATATCCCTTGCTCCTGGGTAGGAAGAACCAATAGAGTGAAAATGGTCATACTCCCAGAACTGCTATACAGATTTAATGCAATCCCAATTAAATTACCAATAGCATACCTCACAGAATTAGAGAAGACAATCCTAAAATTCATTTGGAACCAAAAGAAACCTAGAATAGCAAAAGCAATTCTGGGCAACAAAAGCAAAGCAGGGGCCATCACAATCCTTGACCTAAAACTATATTACAAGGCTACTGTAATAAAAACAGCATGGTACTGGCACAAAAACAGATCCCAGGACCAATGGAACAGATTAGAAGATGAAGAAACAAGATGGATGACATTAAATTTTCTGGTGATTTGTTTGCTTGCTTGCTTGGTTTTGAGATGGCGTCTCACTATGTTGCCCAAACTGGTCTTGAATTTGAGGGCTCACATGATTCTCCTTCCTCAGCCAGTAGCTGGGACTGCAGGTATGTGCCGCCATGCCTGGGTGAGATTATATCTTCAAAGGTACCTTTCTCACTGGTATTTTAAAGATCTGAATAATACGCATCTCAGTTCATTTTATTTAGAAAAGGCAAAAGCCAATAAAAATGAAAATGTATTTACCTTTTACCATTTTAATCATGAGGAGGAAAATCCAAAACAAGAAAAATGGGAGAAAACTAAAACTCAGGTAAGAGAGAGTAACATGGAGAAAGACGACTAGAGATATGTGATTCTGAACAATACAGGACTTTAAAGGAACATGAAAGCTAAAAAATCAGGTACATGCTTTGAAAATTTATAGAAACTAAAATACAATTTTTATTTGCATAGCACTTTATTATTGCATTTAATACACCTTATACCAAATTGTTATCTTTATCAGAACTCTGACGTGGTTAAGTGTCTTACGGATGAAGAAAATGCTCATCAGGCCTAGAGTTTAGATTTCTAAGCACACCAGGGCTTTCTAAGGGAAGAGACTCATTAAACAGACTCTTATGCCGCACCCAACACAAAGCATGTAATACTTCGGTAAAATGATTTATAGCATAAATTTCAATGTTTATATAGTGGGTTTATGTGGGATACACATGTATTTAAAAAAAAAAAAAACAGGTTATTTTCCACAAAGGGAAAATTGTTTTAAAGTGTTAATTTATATTGTTTGTAAAATGCCTTTTCCTATAAAAAAGTAACATAATGATTTCTGTGATTTTCTGTTTATACATGTCATATATGTATTTGTACTACAAGTTAGTAACATTTACTCTATCTTCTTTATCTTACCTTTACTAACAGCATAATCCTGCATGCTGATCCAAAGGCTTCGGGCAGGCTCTTTAGAACAGCCCAATGCCAAGTCTACATAGACAGCAATTTCAGGCCGCAATTTGTAATCAAAAGGCTTCTGTTCTTCATTTCCCGAAAGAGCTACTTCTAACAGGCAACTCATACATTTATCTAAAAACATATTCGAGTTAATGATTTCAAATCTCATAAATTTTAGTGTTAAAAATACAATCCTGCCATGTTTATTTAACACATATGAAATTATATAATTCAAACCCTTTGGGGTACCAAGGTCAAAGTCCTTTAATGTTTTTCAGTTACAGGTAGATAGAGTCACTCTTCTTAGTCCCAGAAGAAGTATGTGACACTCAGGGGGAAGTTCTGGCACTTTGGCAGGTAGAGAACAGGGGTGTAAAATGTCCTACATGTACAGCACAGTCTTGTGTAACAAAAAAACTGCCATTTTCAAAATAAAATGATACCCTCTCTGAGAAACATGCGACCATGAGAAAGCAGCTAGACAGAATGTTTCTTCTTTTTTGTCCTAGATTTACAGGAAAATAATTAGTTAAGAATGGTCCAAGAAAGACGGAAGATGCCATGAACAATTTCTCAGTTGATGATTATATTTGTGCAGGTGGCTCTTAACTTTTCAAAGAAATATTTGGTATTCAAAATTCACTTTCACATTTTAAAAAACAAAATGCCCTCAATGAGGCTTTGGCAACTACTGAAATTCATATTAACTCAGAATACAATTGAGTTATTATATACTTACAACTTTACAAGATAATACCATGTTTCTTACACAAGTTTTAAAACCAAAGATAATATTTTAATGGTTTCTTGACTTTATAACTTAAAAACTGAAAAATAATGTTAAAAACTGAGGTGATTTTATTCATACTTAAGTCTACTTAATTGAATAAAATTAAGTATAGCAGGAATATGGGGAAGATAGGAATAGACACGTTTTTTTCCTTGGGAGATCATTTGGGACCACAGAGGGGTAAAAACAGAGGGGACTGGAATTTTTTCAAACTATAAAAGGCTTCTCTTGAAAAAGTATCAAAGTATACGAAGTATGTCCTGAAAACCCCATGATATTACTTTCTTTGATGTAACAGAAAGACTAATCCAGCATTTCATCAGCCACACGTAAAATCACTTTCTGGTTCATAAATGAAATGATGAATGTATATTTTTGTTTACAAAAAGAGGAAAATCTTCAACTTCTTCCCTCCCTGTTCTCCATATCTTGAACCCCCAAAGCAGACTCCTACTCTCACTCTTTCTTGGTTCATTCCTTTTTTCTCCTCCCCGCTCCCTTACTCTCTGTCTCTCTCTCACTTTTACTTTCTTCCTGTTTCCCTTTTCTCTCCCCCCTCTCCCTTGTCCTTGTTCTTATTCTTTTGTGGACACTCTCTGAGTCTCCTCTTATCAGAGAAATAATGAATCTTAGACCTAATAAGACCATATGCACTATGTACTCCAACTCCTTATGTCAAAGAATCAACAGGTAGGTCATGAGATGTATTCTTACAGTGTTTACGTTGTATGAAGCAGTTTTGTAACTCCCAAGTTTCAAAACACAACTAATCAAGCATTTTCCATATTTTTATGAGTTAGACAACTTGTTCAAAATGAATAATAAAACACAAAAGAGTAGGATCAGATCCACATTTTCCTACTTCAGGGAGCTCTGTTCACTATGCAGGATTTAACTGTTTTATTTGTGATCTTCCCTAAATGGCTAATGTTGCAATCATCTATCAGTTCCCTCTTCAACAAACTCAGAAAACAAAAACTTGCCAAAGGAAGGACAAATAAACATGTACTTTAAATGTTGCAGAGAAGCATGTTACCTAACTGAGGAGTGTCCATTTCAACCCCGTCACTGAAGAGTGGTGTTTTCATCCAATATGCAGTATCCTGTTCCTCTGGAGACACTGGGGACCCCTGAAGCATGCCTCCAAGACACCGCCCAATAAGTAGAGCAATTGTTCTTTCCAGGTCCACAAGCCATACCCAAGACTGAGCTGGCTGAGGTAATGGCACACCAGCAGGGTCAATTACTTCTGGCCCTCCTAAAGACAAAATCATCGGTGATCTGGTGCTTTTTCTCATGGTCTCTAATCTATTGCATCGCAATAAATTACTGAAGTGAACTAATTTTACAATGAAAACATATAATACTTTCCATATATATATATATATTCCCTGGTATACCAGGCTACTTTGAAACAGAGAGGTACTAACAAATAAAAATTTCCCTTGTAAAATTACTAATTTTAAGATAAACATTAAAATAGTGTATGATGAAACTATCCCAACTGATCATTTTCCTACTCTCCAGATCCAATTTTACCCTGTTTAGTGAATCTCTGCGCTCATTCCTCTAAAATCAACACAAGAATTTATCCATTAAGTGACAGTATTGTTTAATTCTTTCAGGTCTTTAAATCAGAATTATCTTATACAATACCAAGATCTAGACACATGCTGTCTTACTCCACACTTATTTTTAAAGGTTCTCCACTTTTAAAAATGGCAGTCATAATGATAAGAACAGGTATCAGTGAAATAAAAAAGAGACATCAAAAAAATCACAAACAAGAAAATACTAATAAAATCAGCAAACCTCTAATAGAGTCAATAAAGAAAAACTGCACTTTTAAAAGGAATAAGAGGATATAATCATAGATTACATATTTTTAAAACCATGAGTTAATGTGAACAATTTTATACCAATAAATTTAAAAACCAAAAAATGACATTTTCTGGAAAAAAAACAATTTCAAAAATGGGTCTGAAAAGAAAAAATAGCTAAAAAGAAACAGTAACAATTAAAGTAAAATAACTCCCATAGTATCTACAAAAATATCCACCAGGCTGGAAAGTCTCACAGATAAATTCCTCCAGAATGTCAGGAAAAGATAACCCCTATCTTACACAAATTATTTCACACAACAGAAAAAAACATGGGTGATTCCAAATTCATGCTACAAGATGGGAAGACTGCTGGTAGCAAAAACTAGTCAAGGATAGCAATAAAAAAATAATACAACATAAAAATATCAGTGATAAACACAGGTAACAGGAATCAATAAAATGATACTTATTACCTTACACAAACAAAATGACTGTTAGAGGTTTAAAATGTTTTGGAAAAGCAACAACACACTCAGAGCAGCTCCACATAAATCCTAGTCACTATGACTGTAAAACTGACACTTTGACTTCGAGTATACATCAAGTGGTCACAAAACTGCACAAGGTTACAGACGAGCCCTCAAGCTCATTTTGTCCAACCCCAAAGTTTTTCAAAAGAAAGCAATGCTGTAAGCAGTGATACGGACTTTATCAAGATTAGACCGCAAGTAACTAACAGAGCCAAGGCTGTCATCTAGATCTTTTTATGCCTCAGCCCAGCATTCTTTCTAATAAAACTAGAGGTCTCACTTGAAAGTTTTTAAGATTTCAGTGATGAAGTAAGTTCCTTTGATAGGCTTAGGATAGATAGGCTTCAATGGATAAACACAGTATCTTTTGTGACACAATATTTTAAACTATTTGCAAATGTCTAGGATCGCCAACATCTTCTCATCAAGGGTGAATTAGGCTGCCATACCTAAAATCAAAATGCTACTTCCTATAAAGCACCTAAAAAGAAAAGCACTGAAAGGTTCTCAATACCCACCTTTTACATTTGACTAGTTACCTATATACCTAACCAAAACACCACCAAATACCTTACTGTCAAATAGTTTTAAAACTAAACATCCTTTAAAATTGTAATTAGCACATATTTATTGTACAAAATAATGGGTCTTATTGTGACATTTCCATACATATAGACACGCTTTGTTCTATCTATCCTTCCCACTACCCTTTTCTCCCTGCTCCTCCCTCCCCTACTCCCCTCCCCTTCTTCATTAATACTGTCGTCCCCTTTTTACTGTCATATTTTTTTTTATTTCACCATACTTACTTTCCTATGGTGCCAAGTTTTTAGATAGCGTACTGAACCTAAAAGGCACCAATGTCTTTTTTTTTTTTTTTTTTAATTTTTACCAAGAACATGTATTGGTACATTGTATACATAATGATCATAATCAACATGGTTATTTTGTACCTGTACATGATACTGTCATATTTTCTTTTTTAAACTAAAACTCTGTATTTAAGAAATAAAACTTTTAAATTAATCCAGTAATACACAGATGATTAAATGCATCATTATTTTAAGCAGCTTTAAAGGAAAGATGATGCCAATAAAGTATGACACAGTGCTTTCCTAAGATCCACCTCAAGTTTACCTGTCAAAATTTCAAGGAAAAAAGTCTCAGTATCAGCAAACTACAGAACCCTAACCTGATGACCACAAAGATACTTCCTGTGGCTCTTCTATACAAGCAGCTTTCTTCACAGTCCCTGTCATTTGTCCACTTTAGACCACAAACTCTTTGAAGATAATCTTTTTTCATTCCACAAAACACCCAGTGTTAGATATGATTTGAGCTGATGTATCCAAGAGGAACAACTTCTCAAAAGCATTATTTATCCTTTTACTTACCATGAAGAGGCCACTGTAACTCTTGGTCTTCTAAAAGAGCAGCAGCTGGCAGAAGTCTGTTAAGGCAATCAAGAGGCGGCAAGAGATCGAGGAGGTAACTCAACAGGGGCCGAGCCACTGACACTGGGAGTAACAGTAGGGAGTTAACAATCTGGCAGAGCATACTGCCTGCAGCTGAGACGTATATCACATCTATAAAGGGCAAAAAATGTGTTGTGAATAACTCTTTCAAACAAACTTGAAGAAAAAAAAAAAGAACCTAAGAAAAACTAGTTTGGAACAGAGTAGACTAAGTCAATAACTCTTTCTTGAACACTGCCTGGCTAGCTGGTGTCATACTAATATTTACTCACTTTCAGAAAGTACCACCAATAGACACTTTGTAGGAAAGCATATATATCCTTAATGCCAATCAATTCAAAGGATTGTAACTGTTTTAAAATAGATCATGCATTTCTCACTCATTAATTATCCTCGTTAGAAAATTGATGAAAGTATTTACTGAGTACCTGTAAGACCAAACACTGTTCTAAGTGAAGGTGATACAGCCATGGCCAAAGCAGCCAAAATTTCTGCCCTCATGGGTTACATTGTAGTGAGGGAAGATGCTTTTTATATTTTTCAAACCAAATTCAATTTTTAAAATTAAGATCACATTAAAGTGTTTTTTATCATATAGATTTTAAATCAAATTTATTTAAATATTTCATTGTATTTAGGGCTGGAAGAAACAGAGATGAGTTCAGTGTGAAGATGCTAAAATTTAGTTGCTTGTGGAACAACCACATGGAGATGTCTAGTCAGAAATGATTTCAGTTCCTCAGCTTGTTTCTTTCTTTCCTTCTCTTTAGAGATGAGATGGTTTGAGACAGACATGGTGAATTTTAGTTGTCACTGGGACAACCAAGAATAGTACCCAGTAGACAACAAGATGAAGGCTCCAGTGCTTGGGACAAAGGAATTCTCACACCGGAGTCAGTAACACACAAGGTGGCTAAAGACTCTGAGATTAGATCAAACCATTCAAGAAGGAAAAGAGGGCTGAAAACAAATGACATTAAAGGCAATGTTGAAGGAAGAGGAGCCTATAGGAGCCCATGGAAAAACAGTGGTCAGAGAGATGAGAAAAAACAGGACAGCAACCACAGAGAAGACCATGGAAGAAAGCTTTCAAGAAGGAAAAGGGGACACTGGCAAATGCTAGAGAAAGATAAAGAAATAATAGAAAATAATATCACTTTATACCATTTGAAATTAATATTTTGGATTTTACACCATCCAATGCCTTTAAATTAGGCCTGTGTCACATCAGTTAAAATCTTTCAGTGTTATCATTACTCCTAAACCAAGATCAAAGGGATAGTCAATAAAAAGGAGATGAAAGACAATTCCTCTTCCACTCAAAGGCTGCAGGCCCTCAAGGTTTTGTAAAGGTTAATGATTCTTGCTTTTAAACTACTGATTAGATGGCAATTCAATACCAAACTAACCTCTTAATTTTTCTCCAACACTGCCATTCCAAGGACTTTCTTTGAGCAAATTTGCAGAACGAGAATAAATATCTGTGGCATGAGGCAACAAGAGCTGAAGATGTTTATGAAGCAATGCCACACTGCTTGAGTTCTGAGGAGAAAAAAGTTCCTTAAATACTAGGTTAAAAGACTCAAGGTACAAAAATATGACGGCACACCCAAATATCCGAGTTTCCAGGTCCCTCACAGATGACCATAAAAAGCAAAAAATCACGTACCTCACTAATGTTATTAATATGGCAAAATGCAAGCAGCTGTTTCTGTAGTGAACACAGTAGCTCATGAAGATGAGCAGGCTGACTGTTCTCTGATGATGATGCTCCAAGTAGAAATTTATCACTATTTTTTTCTAGCTCTCCAAATGCTTGATCCTAAAATGACATGTTAATGCAGATTATATTTGAGAGGTTTCAAAATGAAAGTAATGTTCTTGTATGACAAATATTTGTTAATAAAGTATATACACATTTTATTCTAAAAAAAAAAAATGAAAGTAATGACCTACCATAAGCGATTCCGATTTAGAAGGCATTATTTTCTTTCTTCAATTACCATTTTCCTCCCCAGTTCTGGGGATTGAACCCAGGGCCTTTATAC
This sequence comes from Hystrix cristata, assembly GCA_004026905.1. Classification (NCBI taxonomy): domain Eukaryota; kingdom Metazoa; phylum Chordata; class Mammalia; order Rodentia; family Hystricidae; genus Hystrix; species Hystrix cristata. The sequence continues at coordinate 18,517 of PVJO010004813.1, forward strand.
TGGGCTACTACTTTCCTAGCCATTTTTTAATATTTTATTTTGTGACAAGGTCTCCCTAAGCTGCCTAGGCTGGGCTTGAACTTGCAATCTCCTTGCCCCTGCCCCCTAAAGCACTGGGATTACAAGTGTGTCCCAATGAACATGACTCATACCAATTTTTAAATCTTTGTTACAATCTTTGTTACAAGCAATGGCAAGGTTAAAATTTCAACTTGTTTTTCCATTTAAAAAGTAACACGCACTTCCCTCTAAAAACTCTGAAAATACAGAAACAAGAAAAAGGAAAATAGTGCAACTATTCAAAGACAACATATAAACATTTTTATGCTACTCCTTTTCAGATCAGAAGGTTTAGTTTTCACATGCTTATACATTTCTAAGAACAGAATTCTTAGAAATTAATTTTTTCTAATTATTAAAGAAATAAGGGGCTAGGGATTTAGCTCAAGTGGTAAAGCACTTGCCGAGCAACCACAAGGCCCTGAGTTCAATTCCTAGCACCCAAAAAAATAAGATAAAATAAAAGGATTACAGAAACAAGACGACTAAATACAGTATGTGATTCTGGACCAAATACTGAACTGGGAGGCAAAGAGAAGACACTGCTGGGACAACTACCAACCTCTGAACAGTTTACCACAAGTGTGCTTTACATACTGACTATCCTGAGCACTGTTCAGGCAGGTGCCATTTCAACCAGTCAATTCTTGTACTGAAAAAATTGATAAACTTGTTGTTTTTATACTTCCTGTTATCTTATAAAAATTAACAAGGGTTGGGGATTTAGCTCAGTGGTTAGAATGCTTGCCTGAGTTCAATCCCCAGCACCAAAAAAGAAAAAAGATGGAATTTTTAGTCATCCTGTATTTAATTAACTGGACTGGTAAGTGCTTAAAATTTAAATACAGGCTATACATTAGATAACAGCTCTGCATGAATGTTAATGCCCTGGATTCAATAATTTTTCTGTTGTTAAATAAAAGAACGGCCTTGTTATTAAGAAATGTATTCCAATCTAGCCTACATAATTGGGGTATATTATCATCAACTTACTCTCAAAGGGTCTGAAATAAAAAAGGATGGATACAGCAAATTTGGATGAGTACAGAAGAGTTCTCTGAATAATTCTTATAACTCTTCCGTAAAGTATTAAATTATTTCAAGCTAAAAAAATTTTAAGGGGTTTGGGATTTAGCACAAGTGGTAGAGCACTTACCTACCAAGCACAAGGCCCTGAGTTCAATCCCCAGCATTCCAAAAAAAATTTTTTTTTAAATAAATGCTTACTAGGAAACATTCAGAAAATACCAAAAGCGTATTTTTAAAAAGTTAAAATTAGCATTTATCTAATTATCCTAAGAAAATGACTACCAGTATTTTTTGGTTTTTTACTTTTTGACTTTTTTGGTCTGTTTCAAGTTTACATAAAAATGCGTATTCTATTTTTAGTCTATTCCTTTCCAACAGACTTACAAATGTTTCCTTCATTTCTATAAATCATATGTATACAAAATTTAAGTCATAAAATATTCTGTTGAGCACGTATACCATAATTTACTGGCCCGTTCCTCTATTTTTATGTATTCCCATTATTTCTAATTTTTATTATGTGATGAATATCCTTATATATAAAATTCATTCTACAATACAATACACAATATACAATATAAGTATGAGAACATTTTAAGGCCCTTGCTTATAGGCTGCCAAACAGCAGATTTTAAAGTCTTAAAACATGACAAATTTGGTTTAAATCATATTTTATTTTATTTTTTTTAAAGATAGAATATGTGTTTTATTCAGTGCTCTTCAGAGAAATAGAACCAATGATCTATTCATAAATATATATAAAGGCATTTATTATGAGAAATTGTCTGGCATGATTAGGAAGGTTGAGTGGCATAGTTTCAGTGCAAAACCAAAGCCTGAGAATCAAAGGAGCCCAATGGTGTAGGTTCCAGACGACTGATGTCGGAGGGTAAGAGAAGATGGATGTTCAGCTCAAATCTCTTTTAAGTCATATTTTAAACAAACAATAATTTACAATTTTAACCCAAGAGTAATGAGTATTTTTTTTCCATAAAATGTTCACATCTGACTCAGCCCTAATCACATAAGAAGAGCACTGCTTTAATATAGCAAACAGGCTCCTCAGAATTTTGGAAAAAGTTTTCAGTCATTAACAGATGGACAGACCATAACATTGTTCCTGTCCAATCTGTAGCCATTACCTCCTATAAATATCAAGTATCATATACAATTTATATTCCCAAACCAGAATGAAAATAATTCTGCAGGAAAAATTTTCAGACTGAGTCAACAGCCTTTGACTGTGGGCAAAACACAGCACTAGACTAATACCGGGAAAAAAAGGATACATAAACCCAGCCCTACAGAGGTAAAGGAGATAACATGAAATGATACATAAATATTTCAAGGTTTAGTCACAATATACTCTGATCCTAAAAGTGCTTAGCAGTACAGGGGTGTGCAGCTATAATCAATCACATGGTTAGGTGGGGTTATCTGAGCAAGGCTTCCTAGAACAATCAAGTCTTTAAAGAAGTCAGACTGGTAAAAAAGAACAAGCAGTAGATAATTTTATCACATACAAATGGAAAAGATGCACACTATTAAAAATGGTAATGATAAGAACAGTGCATAAGCCAATGATGAAAAATCCCAAGGGGTTTTAATACAACGAGGTAATTCCAGCAATAAGACGCAGAAAAGAAATCAGTAATAATGACAACAGTTATAACACTGTTATCAATATTAGATCAATCATGACCAGGTCTGATCTAAACTGGGTACTGGGGTGGGTGGTGGGGGAGGATGGACTTAAGAAACAACAAAGAGAATTAATGGCATCCTAATACATACAAAGCCATGGGGCTGACTGTCTTCTCTCCTACTACCCATCCTATTAGTACCAACTGAAGTATAAGATTATACCTGGATAAGGTGAATCCCTTGTTCACTATTCTCCTTACATTTTTTGACTACTTTTACCTGCTTATTCTTCTTTATTAACATGAGAAAGTCTGGGAAAATGCTAACATAAATCTCTCTGTAATGCTTAACTACATGTCACTGGGCCCCCACAATATTTCAGAAGACCTGACATGTTTCTCTCTTTGGGGATAGTGGGGAAGGTCTACAGTTTAATTTGTCTTGTAAAAGTGTCAAAATACCTTGATGTGAGGAGATACTTACTCCTTTATTCTTTTTTTTACTACAATTCTTTTTTCAAGCAACTTACTGTATAAAACCCTAAATTTCTTAAGAGGGTCTTCATCAAAATCTCAGCCAGGTGGGTGTCTGGGTGGCATCCCTGAGTGCTGTAAGGCTGATCTGACAGGTTTCCATAGCCAGTACACACAGAAGAGAGGTCAGCAGCGTCAGAAGGTGAGCTATAGCCAAGTAGGGAGGCCACATGAGTATGATCTTGCAAACTTGTCAGAATGATGTCCAGTTGCATTCTCTAAAGAATAAAGAAACAGGAATATGCAATTAGTTTACAACATACTAGACAAGGAAAAAAGGATCCTAGAAAAATATACTAATAATGCTAACTAATCTATACAATAGCCTGTTAAACAACAATCTTCACGAAGTGTATAATTATAAGACAAACTATCCAATTAAGACTATTCGGAGAAATGTAACTTAATGGTTTTTACTGTAGCCTTATAATACCTAAAACTCTAAGATAAAACAGCATACTGTACATAATTTAAGCACTATAAATAGGAATAGGAAATGCCAACAAATTATACTCTGTGTTATTTTAAAGAATTATCAATGATAACTACTTATTTAAATGTTTAAAATACATTATTTGAAATTTAAACTAGTATAAAATACTCATTGGAAAGCATCTGTGTAGACTATACTGTATCATTTTACCCCTCAAATTTTCTTCTATTTGGTTCAGTAAACCATACTTTTTAATATATTTAAAATAATAGAAAGGAAAAAATAAGATTATTCATATCCTCAAATACTTTCCCTTAATGTTCATCTTTAGCTTTTTAGATAACAATTCCCAACAAAGTTCTGTCAGCAGAACCAACAGTAGTAGCACATGTCTTTGATTTCAACTCAACAAACTACAAATAAACCAAAGGGTCTCTGGTTTGGCACACTAATCAACAATAGCAAAACTAGTCATTCTTTCAGTAATTAGCTCCGAATAATTTATTATTATTGGCTTTACCTGCAGTCCCTAGACATCTGCAATTCTTCCAACATATAACATTAAATAACCCAATCCATCAAGTACTACCCCCACAATCTAATCTTATTAAAAAGCTTTTGCTCAGCAAAAGAAACTACCAACAGAGCAAAGAGACAACCCACAGAGTGGGAAAAAAATTTTTGCCAGCTATTCCTCCGACAAAGGACTAGTATCTCGAATATATAAAGAACTCAAAAAAATTAGATGCCCCATAGTTAAAGACCCAGTTCAAAAGTGGGCAGCAGAAATGAACAGACACTTGTCAGATGAAGAAGTAGAAACAGCAAATAAACATTTGAAAGAATGTTCAACATCACTGGTCATTTGAGAAATGCAAATTAAAACAACACTGAGATTCCATCTCACTCCAGAAAGAATGGCTATTATCAACAAATCAGTCAATAACAAATGCTGGAGGGGCTGGGGAGAAAATGGAACCCTTCTCCACTGCTGGTGGGAGTGTAGACTCGTGCAATCGCTATGGAAATCAGTGTGGAGATTCCTCAGGGAACTAGCACTAGAGGTTCCATTTGACCAAGCTATTCCCCTTCTTGGTATCTTCCCAAAAGAATTAAAAGTATCATACCACAGTGACACAGGCATATCCATGTTTATAGCGGCATAGTTTGTAACAGCTAAATCTTGGAAACAGCCCAAATGCCTATCAACCAAGGAATGGGTAAAGAAAATGTGGTTTTTTTTATATAATGCAGTACTACTCTGCCATAAAGAACGATAATCTTTTTTTTTTTTTTTTTTTGGTGCTAGGGATCGAACTCAGGGCCTTGGGCTTGCTAGCACTCTGACCACTAAGCTAACTCCCCAGCTCCAAGAACGATAATCTTGAGATATCTCAAGATAAATGGTTGCACTTTGAGACCATACTCTTAAGTGAAATAAATTGGACACACATGTTTAAATACCGCATTGTTTCTCTGGCGTGAGAAACTGAAAGTGTAAATAAAGACTAAAATGTATTATATTGGGAAAGGGAAGAAAGTGTTCAAATAGGAAGGGAAACAAGGGGGGAGGGAAAGGAAGAGAGGGACAAGAGAAATAAGGAATAGAAGGAAAAATGGAAATAAAGCTTCTGTAAAAAAGGAGGGAGGAGGGGGTGAAGAGAGGGGAGGGGAATGAGAAAAAAAGCAGCAGCAAGATATATCATGTACAGGTACAAATCCCCTATGGTGAATGTTATCACTATGTACATCTAAAATGTACCATTAAAATAAAATTTAAAAAAAATAGTACTACCCCCATGAACACATGGCAGCTGATCAGCTTTATTTCCCTCTTACTCCAGTGTTTTACAATGCCATGCAAAGGCTTACCTGTCCTTTAGATAAGCTTTCCCATCTATCAGGTCCTTGGGGTAAAAGAGAATGAAGTAACTCCATCCGTTCTCGTAAGGGAGGTAATAGCATTGTTGCTCCCACTGACAGAGTTTCAATTACCACCTAATACAAAAAAGAAAAGAGCACTGATTGGCTGATTATATAAAAACACATGAAAAGTGAATCTACTATCAAGATCATGGAAGTCTAAAGAAAGTGGCATGTGAAAAAAGAAAGTATGCAAGTCCTTCTTTAGATATCTTCATGAAGTCTAGAATACAAATTCTGGATTTGCTATGAAATAGTTAATCATCACCAAACAAATATTTAAGGTTGGGTTTATAGCCTTGGGAATGGAAGGAATTGTGCAAAGTGATTCAGAAATGGGTAAGAGAAAGGTTCCACTTTGCAAGAACATAGTCTGGTGTGGGGGAGGGGACCCTGAGAAAATAATGATAATTGTGAAAAAAAGTCACACAAGAAAAGTTAAAAGGAAAAGAGAGTTTGTGTGAGCACATACAAAAAGAAGGACAAGTGGCATGGCCCACAGACTCCTGGAAGGTCTCTCTGAAGATCAGGCATTTAGGAATTAAACAGTCAGCAGTCTGAGCCACTAAAGGTTCAGGCAGATGAACAGCGTAAAGAAGAGCATTATCACTTCTCTGGGTCTCGACTTCTTTATCAGTAAAGTCAGAGCGTCAGTCTAGAGAAATACCACAGGTCTTTTAAATTCTGATAATTTCTCTATCAGTTAGTGTTTCTAGTTACTTGGACTATGTAGTATAATGACTGAAAAATCCAACTGCACAAAAAGAATTAATAATTTTTCCAACAAAATATATTATTCTCCAACAGCAAAGAATTTAAAGACTTCCTCCAGTTGCTATCATCGCACTAAATTTTAGCTATGAAAATTCAACAAAAGCAACTAAGGAAAAAACTAAACGAACATACTCCATTTCCCAAAGTCCACCTAGAAGGATGGGCAGCAGAAGTGGGGCTTAATGAGAAAAAGTCAAAAGGCAAAGAAGTGGTCTGGGGAAAATGGCATCAAAATTTTAGAAGCAGAAAGCTACTGTAAGTGTTCAACCAACCTACAGAGAGGTGAAGAGGCTGCACCCTAAGTAAAAAGCACCAAAATTCACAAGTACCTTCACTCATACCGCAGAACAGCTAGCCGCACAGGCAAGGCAAGCTAAGGGAGGAGCGCCAAACAGAGACCTGGATGGAAGCCTGTCAAAGTGACTAGCAAGGTGAGGGGAGCAACACCAACATGAACGTAGAGGAGCTAAAGATAAAGCCCTCATTCTAAATGTTGAGCCTCTTGAGCTTTTTGGGTCCACCAGAAAACTGTGGCCCAAGTCTACATCTTCTAGGAATCCAAGTCGCCCATCTGAGAGAAAAGACATCGTAAGGCAGGCTTCTGGAGCCGCCCCACCTCCCCCAGCAGCCCAGTCCACCCGCGTATAGCCAAGTCGGTCAAATTCACTCAGCTCTCTCAGGGTCACACTCTTAAACACAAGGAGGAGGCAAAATTCATTAGAAACTTGAGAAAAACTTTTGTCACGGGAAAGACAAGAGACTAAAACTAACAGTCTAATTTACTTTTGTTTAAAGCAATTACATGGAAAAAACTTAAGAACAGAAAGTATTATATTAAAAAAATACAAAGTCAGAACAGGAGACTACTAAATTAAAGAATACTCGAACCATAAAGAAAAGCCTTTTATAAATTAAAAATAAAAGAAAAAGTTTAAACTTCAACAGGAGAGTTAGAAAATAAAACTAAATTTTTTCATAAAGTAGAAAGGGAAAAATAGAAAACAAAGAGAACAGAGAGGACTGGTGCATGAGGCCCAGTACCACGATAATGAGAGAGAAAGAGTAAGAAAGAGAGAGAGCAGAAAACAGCAAGAGTAAATCAACAATACTTCAAGATCGTTTTTTAAAACTGGAAAGTATGAGTTTCTCATTTAAAAGTTTACATGGGGCTCTGGGGATTTAGCTCACTGGTTAGAGTGCTTGCCTAGCAAGCAAGCGCAAGGCCCTGAGTTCGACCCCAGTATTCAAAAAAAAAAAAAAAAATTCACCCAAATACCCACCACAGTGTATAAACTCACATCCACATCAGTTCACATCATTTCGAAATGGAAGAACATGAAGGACAAATGGAACTTGCTATAACATCCAAAGAGAAAAGCTGACTCACATTTTAAGAATCAAAAATGTGAACAACTCCCCCCCCAAAAAAATGAACAGCATTGATTTGCTGAGTAACAACAGTAAAAGCTAGAAGAAAATGAAGTAATGACTTCACAATTTTTATGGGAAAATAATTTCTAATTTAGAAATCTATGCCTAGGAGATATTAAATTTTCAAACTACTTAAGTGTGAGAATATTCTCAAAGAATATATTTTCTACTGACTCTCAGAAGTTAATGATGTAGAAATGATATACAAATCCAGCAGAAACTACCTTATCCACCTAACCAAGGTAGTAACGAGACACAGCAATATGAACCCCAGGTGATGGGGTACCAGGACACATTATTTTGGTGATATTCTCACCCAAAATAAATAACTTCAATCAAATCATGAGAAAACAACCAATAAAATAACAGCAGTCAATGAAGTGTCAAGGTGATGAAAGACGAGCAAAAACTGAGAGTGAAGAGCAGTAACAATCAAATGCAATGTGGGATCCTGAATAGGATCCTACAACTGGAAAGAGACATTACTGGAAAGCTGATGGAATTTCTAGTAAGTATTTAGTTTAGCTAATAGTATTCAACCAATACTGGTATCCTAGTTCTGATAATTATACTAGGGTTATGTAAGACATTTAATATAAAGAGAATGTGGGTAAGAGGCATGTGAGAACTTTTATGCAACTTTCCCTTAAGTCTACAACTGGTTCAAAATAAAAAGTTAAAAAGAAAATCAGAAAGTTCAAGGGACAAAGCGAAAAAGCACACAAACAGAAAATCTATTAGACGTTTCAGGGATAAGAAAAGAGAAACAGAAGTACCCATACATAGAAACAGCCCTGTGCACATCCTGGGAGAATCCATTCCTAAGTACTCTCCTAATATGGAGCGACTCCCAAGGAAATCCAAGTTACGAAGATAATTTCTGCCCAGGCCTGGTGGGGCAACCTACAATCCCAGCACTCGGGAAGCTGAGGCATGAGGATCACAATGAGCTGGAGCTCAGCCTGAGCTGCATAGTGAGTTCAAGGGCAGTCTGAACTACACGAGATCCTATCTCAAAAAAGTAAAAAAACTGAAAAACTAGTATTAATGAAGATAACATTTAAAGTTTCCTTGTTATTTTACTCCCACAAATTCAAGGAATAGACAATTCTAAAGATAATTTTTAAAGTTTGTTCTTTGATATTTTATACCAGTACATTTAACCTTCTAAAAATCTTATATTATCCCATTTCTAATAAATATTAAATTGTCACAGCTCCTGCTCACCCTCAAGTTAACATTACTCCCACCCTGACCCCAGAGACTATGTTTTAGTTGAAAAATCACGGTTGGATTTTTCCATTGTTTAAAAAGCTGACATATAATCTATGTGCCATAAAATTCACCTTTCAACAGTACAAAACTGAATAGTTTTTACCACATACATAGAGTCGTTCATAATTTTGGAACATTTTCACCACCCCGAAAAGAAATTGTGACCTTTAGCAGTCATTCCTTCTCCTCAAATCCCTGACAACTACTAATCTATTTTCTTTCTCTACAGATTTGGTAACTCTACAAATTTCATACTTTAAGGAATCATAACAACATGAAGCCTTCAGTATCAGTTCCCTTCACTTACATAATGTTTACAAGGTTCAGTCATACTGTGTGTATCCTGCATCAGTACTTCATTTCTTTCTACTGCTGAATAATATTACATTGTATAAATACACCATGCTTTGCTTGCCTATTCAGCAGCCAACAGACATTTGTATCATTTCTTCTTGTCCCCCCCCCACTGTGTTAGGGGCTGGCGATTAACCTACGGTGTCACACATGGCACGCAAGCACTCCACCACTGAGCTACATTCCCAGCTCTTTTTTATTTTAAAAAATTTCTTAAAATTGGTAAGTGTGACTTCTCTCATTTTGTTCTTTTTCAAGATTAAGCTTTGGTTATTCTGGGTCTCTTAAATTTCCATGTGAACTTTAAAATCAGCTTGCCAATTTCTATCAAACAAAGGCAGCTAAATTTTAACAATGATTGCACAGCATCTGTAAGTCAATTTGAACAGTACCGACAATTTAACAATATCGAGTCTCACAATACCTTAAAAATGAGATCTCTTTCCATTTATCTTGATCTTCTCTAGCTCATTTCAACATTGTTTAGTAGTTTTTGGTGAGTAAGTCCTACATTTCTTTTGTTAAATGTATTCCTAAATATTCTATTCTTTTTGACGCTTTTGTAAGTAACTCTGCTTTTTAAATTTTTTCCCTTATATGGAAATAAAAGTAATTTTCATACACTGATCTTATACATAGAACCCTACTAAACTCATTTATTACCCTTAATAAGCTGTATTCTTTTTTGGTTTTTATGTGGAATTCTTACAATTTTCTATATAAAAAATCATGTCATCTTCAAACAGAACCATTTTTAATTATTCTAATCTAATCTAGGTATCTTTTATTTCTTTATTTTGCATAACTTTCCTAGCTAGAAGAGAAATGGCAAGAGTGGTAATTCATTAGCTTGCTCCTGACCTTAGGGGAAAATGTTCAGGTAGGTGATTTTCATATTTTCATCTAACCTAGTATTCCGGAGATAAAACCCACTTAGTCATAATCTTTTAGGTAAGTCACTAGATTTCATCTGCTAGTAGTTTCTTTTTTTTAAAGACAGGGTCTCACTATGTAGTTCAGACTGGTTTTGAACTCACTATGTACCCCAGATTGGCCGTGAACTTGCAGCAATCCTCCTGCCTCAGTCTCCCAAGTGCTGGGATACATGCACCACCATGCTCAGCCTGCTAGTAGTTTCTTGAGGATTTCTACATCCATATTTCATAATGGACACTGGTCTATACTCTTTTTTTTTTTTTTACTGGTCTAAAAGACTTTTAGAGTCTTTTCATTCAAAATCTCTGTCTGATTTGGTAGACTAGTACTTGCCTCATAGAATACAGTTTGGAAATATTTGCTCCTCTTCTATATTCTACAAGAGTTTGTGAAGCACTAGTGTTAATCCTCAACTTTAAGTATTTAGTATAATTCACCACTGTAGCCCATTTTGTCTTGGACTTTTCTTTATGGGATTTGTTATTACCACAATTTCAATCTCTTTACTCATAAGTTTGTTAAGATTTTCTATATTTCATTTCAGTTACTTTTAGTAGTTTGTGCCTTTCTAGCAATTTGCCCATTTCACCTAGGTTACTTAATTTGTTGACATACGTTGTTCATAGTAGTTCTTTATAATCCTCTTTTATTTATATAGGTTTAGTAGTAGGGCCTCTTTCACTGCTGATGTGAGTAATTTGAGTCTTCTCTTTTTTCTCTTGATCTGTCTAGCTAGTTTATCAATTCTGTTATTCTCTGCAAAGAATAAACATTTTGTGGGTTGGGGATTTGGCTTCAAGTGGTAGAGCGCTTGCCTAGCAAGCACAAGGCCCTGGGTTCGATTCCAGCACCAAAAACAAAAAACAAAAAACAAAAAAAAAGAATAAACATTTTGTTTCACTGATTTTGTAAAATGTTTTTCTTTCCTTTATTTAATTTCCCTCTAATATACGTTATTTCCTTTTTCATTTGCTTTGGGTTTATTTGGCTTTACTTTTTCTAATTTCTTAAAGTGACAGATTAAACTATTGATTTGACAGCAATATAGAGCAGTATTTTAGAGCATATACATAAGCAGTATTAGAAATCAAAACCAGGGGTGTTCTACCACTGACCTATATTCCCAGCCCTTTGTAATCTGCATTTGCTTGCTTGCTTGTTTCTTTTGAGACAGGACCTTGCTAAATTGGCCAGGTTGGCCTCAAATATGCTATTCTCCTGCTGTAACCTCTAGAGTAGCTAGGATTATAGGTATGTGTCACCACACCCAACCAAGTGATGGTGAACCTTTCAGAGACAAGTGCCCAAACTGTAACCCAAAACCCACTCATTTATTGCAAAGTGCTAACACTGCAATTAAATCCGAAGACTGAGGTTTTAGTTTACAAAAAGCAACTCATACATAAACATCTTTTGTCTTAAAAGAATAACACCCGTCCCACAGGTCCACCAAAAGATCTATATTATTTTTAAACACAGGCATTTACCGCTACAAATTTTCTAATAAACACAATGTTAGCGACATTCTATAAGCTTTGATATGGTTTTTTATTTTCATTTAATTCAAAGCAATTTTTAATTTTCTTTCTGATTTTTTCTTAGACCCACTGGTTATTTAGGAGTATATTGTTTAAAGATTACTGGGTGCTCTACCACAAAGTTTATTTTTATTTTCTGTTTTATATACAAAGATGTTTATTTTAAACTTCCCAAAATTAGTATTGTATCACAATACCAAATAAACTTTTTCAAACAATCTCTACTCACTTATACTTGCTGTTCTATTCTAGTCACTTATTCCTCCTTAAGCCAACCCATATCCTCTGGGTACATATACTGAAATGCCAAAACTAACTGAGAAACTCTGAACAGACCTATAATGAATAACACACTGAATTCATAATGATGACGACGATAATGATGATAAGTGCCACAAAGTAAAATCCAAGACCCAAATAGCTTCACAGGTGAATTCTACTCCGAGTTCTGACTGGGGTCCCGGTACATAAGATAATCTACTTATTCAGATACCAAAAAATAAATAAATAAATAAAACTAGGTCCTTACTCTCAGAATTCATCTTGTCATGAAAAGATGAACATGTTTGTACATAGGCAACTATAATACAATGTTACACAATGAAAACATATATGAGAGAAACCAAACCTGGTCAGAGGCAAGGGCTGAAAGAGTTCTCAAAGATGGCATCTGTTATGGTTTGTTTCTAGATGTCCCCCCAAAGCCTCATGCAGTCATAGGTAGGGCTGAATCTAGAGTGTACAATTACTAAATTACTGCACTGATTGGTTTGGCATTGTTCTGCTAGGATCAAGGATATGGATTAAGGGTGGGAGCGCTACCCACCCTAAGAATGGATAGCCTGGATAAAATACAAGAGACAGAAAGAGGCTTGTAGGCCCCCTTGCTCACCTTGCTGCCTTCTGCCTGTCTGCCATGCCACCCTGCCTTGGATCTAGCCAATTGTGGACTGAAATCTCTACCAACTGTGAGCTAAACAAACCTTTTATCCCTTAAATTTGAGGGTCAGGTATTCTGTCTCAGCAACAACAAAAAAGAAACTAAGACAGCATCTGACCTTTGTCTTAAGGATGAGTACCTAAAATACCTACCCCCACCTGGATAACAAGAGAAAGAACATGCAACAAAGTTGTTCAGTGTACAGCTGAATACATCACATAGTTCAAATTTCAGGGAAAGATGTAGCTTGAGTTACAGTCTCCAAGTCTTATCCTCTTACCTCTTGGATTTCATCAGGAACAGTTGAGTCCATCAGCCTAAAAAGCAGATTTCGAAGTGGACCTGCCTGTCTCCCAAGGATGCTGGTAGCTACCCCTCCTGCCAGCGCAAGAGCAAGGTGATTTGAAAGCAGCTTCAGGCACAGCTTGAGGAAATTATGGTGTTCCCTGAAACCAAATATACTACTGTGAATTTCCAGAACATACAAGTATATGTGCTATATCCAGTTTGGGTAACATTTTTCTTCATTAAAAATGTTGTCAAGTCATGACCGACTGTAATTTCTAAAATGTGATTGGTGAAATTATGGATAACATTTTAAAACCTAGATGTTATTAAGAATAAAAATTTAGCTCTATTCTAGCTTCTAAAGAAGTTTTATATAATTTGGAGAAAAGCAAAAAAGAACAGTAAGTCAAATGTCAAAAAGAACAATTCATACACGTTCCCATGCAAACACACAAAACACACATACTTTTCTATACAACATACCTTGATGATGGGAAAGGGAGTGGAGGAATCTCACTATTTATTTTATCACAGTATCTCTCAAGAAAAGAACGCAGGTGTGAGAAGGTACTCTCTTCAAGATCTACACAGTAAGGTCGGTGCCAAGCAACAACTTGTCTACAGGAAGCATAAGAAAATCATGAAGGAACCTTAAAATGAAATTTCCATACATGATCAACAACTAAAATCAGGACACAGTAAAGCTCAGAGATTTCAGCAAGATACACAGAAAATCTTCTAATCATGAAGTGACTGAGGAAAACCAAGAATTTGCTGCCTTTAAGAAGAAAACAAGCTGAGCATGGTGGCACAAGCCTGGGAGGCTGAGAGGAAGGAGGATCACAAGTTCAAGTCTTGCCAGGGAATTAGCAAATAGCAAAACCCTGTCACAAAATTAAAAATAAACAGGGCTGGGAATGTAGCCCAGTGGTACAGTGCCCCTGGGTTCAAACGCCAGTACGGTAGGGGAAGGGAGGAGAAGAAGAAAATATGAATATCACCTGTGCTGGAAGGTTTGGATACCCACTGATATGAAAGTGTTATAGGAGGAGACAGGGTTTGCCAAGCAGGCTGGAGAAATGGGCGGTACTTGTCAATCACAAGATCCCAGGGCAATGCAAAGACCCCATAAGAAGGACTTCTCCAAGCTCTCATGAAGACCCCCAGGCATAAAAGAAGAGCAGCCATCAAGGGAAAGCCACTATAGCGCAGGAGCCTCGACAGTAGCCTCGACAGTAGCTCACACCATATCCGCAGCCATGTACTTTTTACTCTCTTCTTCCTTTGATCAACCCAAGTTCACTCTGCAGGGTGGGATTTTCCCACACCCATTTACCTTGCATTTTTCAAATAAATTTTTTGGCACTGCTATTTCTTGTCTCATCCAATTCTTTGTTCAAGACAAGAAGGACCTGAAATACCTGTAATTGGTGAGCCTATTCTAAAGGAACCACCCTGTAACAAAAGCAGAAGGGCTGAGCACAAGACCTACTAAATTCTGGTTCTAAGAGTTTATAAAATTTATACTTCATATTAAGAAAATTAGCATGAGTCTACAGAATGATACAATGAAATATATTAAAAGAAAAATTCCTGAAGCATCTGGTGAAGATTCTGAGAAACAACAACATACATATGAAGTGGAAAACTGCAAATTTAATACTAATACAAATTACTTAAACTTATTTGCTTTAGGCTTTTGGGGGGATGCTTATGAATTTTTTAATTTGTTAAAAAATCATAATAGGGGTTGGGGATTCAGTTCAAGTGGTAGAGCACTTGCCTAGCAAGTGCAAAGCCCTGAGTTTGATCCCCAGCATCCCCCCCCGAATTGTTTTAAATCACTAAAGTCTCATTCTGATTTTAATTATTTATTTTCCTATTGATATAGACATTTAATTTTTAAAACCATTATCTAAAGAGAGAACAAATTAAAAATGTTTAGCAGACAATATATTAAGAAAATCTTTTTTTTTTGGCACCAAGGATTGAACTCAGGGCCTTACGCTTGCTAGGCAAGCAATCCAACCACTGAGCTAAATCCCCAGCCCTTGAAACTTCTGGCTTATACACAAAAATTGCAAGGCCCTGAGTTCAATCCCCAGCAGCCCTCCCCCCAAAAAAGAAACACATAGAACCTCAATATTCAAATAAAACGAATCTAGATATCACTGCTATGATAGTGAAAAACAATACAAATGTTCAGAAAGATATTTTATGAATTAAATCCAGTTACTTCTGTTTTTACTGTGGTTTCCACTGTTACTAAAAGACAGGCACTCTTACCTATCCCGAGGGAGAGCAGTCCACGCCAGACTATGCGACGTTCCAGCCGAGATCTGCTGAATAGCTATGCCATCTAAGCCACTCACTTTCTTTGGTTTAGTGATAGGACCGGTGGAATTTCCTTGACCACACTGTCCCATTGAGTTATTGCCCCAGGCATAAACTTCATTATCTGAAAACAAAAAGTACAAAAGAAAAGACAAATTTAACCGTAAAGTATGTAAGAAAGACAGCAGCTAATTTCCTTTTTTTTTTTTTTAAGACAAATGACTTTACCATGAGAAAGAGCCAAACAATGACTGTCTCCAATAGAAATATCAACTATTCTCGTGGCAGCCAATTCCTCAATAAGCTTGGGTCTCAAAGCAGTAGCCTCTGAAGAACCACAGCCCAAGCAAGCCCCACAGCCCCAAGCATAGACCTGAAAAAACAAAAATATAATACATGTAAGTTCCTGAGACGATGAGGCCGTCACCTGAAACTATTTAGGAATATCATCTATCAAATGAGATTGCAATTTGGTTATAAATAATAACTTTCTGATGTTAAAATAATTTACTGTTCTGATATTTTAAAGATGGTGATTTATTGTGTTGTTTTGTTTGTTTCTCTTTAATATTCTAGTTTATGTTGTTTTTAAACATTCGTTGTATAGGTGGACGAGAAGCTGGGCTAAAAAGAAAAACCAGTTACAGAAAAAAATGCAAAATCTTTTGAGATTTTTCTGATGCCAATAACTGGCTTACATTTTGCTACATTTGCCCAATCTTAGCAGCTTAGGAAAAATCATCGTGTGTGTGTGTGTGTGTGTGTGTGTGTGTGTAAAACCTTCATTTAAAAGGAGTTAGATTTTCTTACTTTCCATACTGTAGTATTTCAAAGGACTTGATGAGTAAAAGTCGATAATTGTATTTACATTTTGAAATTAAATATATATTTTAGGCAGCATACTGAAATGAAGAGTTTTTTCCTATTTGGGGTATCTGAGAAGGAGTCAAGTTTTCTGACCTGGCCTGTGTGATCTAGATGAATTTTCCTCAGCCCTCTCGTTTCTTTTCTTCCCCCTTGAAGATCGAACCCAGGACCTCCTGTTTGCTAGGCTACACCCTCAGCCCTCTGCTTTTTCCATTTTTTTTAATTTATTTTTTATGAGTACATATTTGCAGTCCATAATGACTACACTCCTTGTGTGGAATTAGTACAGGTACCTAACGCAGAAACTTCTCTACAAGTTTCTCACTGTGCAAACAAGATCAAGACTAGACCAAGCTGTGTTCCTACAAAATAGGTTATATAAATCACAAAACTGATTTTTAGGACGTTTAAAAACAACAACTTACTGTCTGATTCAAGATGGTTGGGGAGAATGTTGCATGAGATGAAAGGATGAATGACTGCCAATTTGGCAACCCAAAAAGGAACAAAATCAAAGCAAATGGCAAACTGAATAATTTTTTTCCTTCAACAGGTTTTGTTAAGATCATACAGACTCTTATGCCATCAAGGTTGGGTTACTTGTTTGTTTGGGAACCTTTGGGGGGGTTCTAATTACTACAGAGAAGACTGTCACTGAGAATTTAAATGTCTTCACAAAACAGAAAAGCATACACATATACTAGTTTCCAGAGAATTTACTTAAGACAAGTATACAATGCAACAACAACAAAAAAATGCCAGTGCAGCAAAGGCCTGTTTAGGAGAGGTTAAGAACTAAAAACAAGGCAGCAGGACATGGTGCTGCACACCTATAATCCCAGCACTCAAGAGGCTGAGGCAAGAGGGATCACACCACCCTGTCTCAACCACACCCCCCAAAAACAGAACTACAAACAAGCAAGGTAGAATAATATACAGTCAAAATTATCATTGAAAATCAAAATCACTGATAAAGTATTCTAGGGGTTGGGGATTTAGCTCAGTGGCAGTGCACTTGCCTAGCAACAAAAGGCCCTGAGTTCAATCCTCAGCACAAAAAAAAAAAAAGGATTCTTAAGGCTTGTATTTAGATGTCTCCCCAAAGCCTCATGTGCACATAGGTGCGGCTTTTCAGAGATGGCTAAACCTAGGGTGGATTATGGGTGTGTGATAACTGGATTAGCCTACTGATTAGAATTAGCATAGTTTTGGTTGCAGCTGAATGGATTTACTGAAAACAGAAGACCCACCCTGGGTGTGGGTGGTACCAACCAATAGGCTTGTAACCTGAATGGAATATAAAGAGAGAGAAAGCTCATTGCTTCACTGCCTCCTGCCTACCTTGCCATGGACTGTTTTCTTCTGCCAGCCAACTACGAACTGAAAGTTCTATAAAATGTGAGCTAAAATAAATCTTCCCTGGTTTAACTTGTAGGCATCAGATATTTTGGTATAGCAACAAAAAAGTAACTAAGTATCATATAGTACTGTCCCTCAGGAAGATCCTCAACCTGAACTTCTCTCACAGAGTATTCCTTCAATTGAGCATCAGTAAAGTGTACTCATTTTAGCCAAGCATGAAAATCCAGTTTTAAAAGGGTTGGCAATGTAGTTCAGTGTAGAGGCCCTGGACTGAAATCCTAGTACACTACCACTGCCAAATCTTGTATTTAGGAATTAGATGATGGTGTTTAAAAAAAATACATGCATGCTGGGGATTTAGCTCAGTGGTTAAAGTGCTTGCCTACTAAGCACAAGGCCCAAGTTTGATCCCTGGCACCAAAAACAAACAAACAAACAAAAACAAACAAACAAAAAAACCACGCATAAAAACACTGGGGGTGGTGTGCAGTACTAGGAACTAAACCCAGGGCCTCATGTATACTAGGCAAGTAGTTCTACCACTGATGTACAGTCCCAACCCTTTTAATTTTATTTTGAGACAGGGTCTCAAGAAGTTGCCTCGAACTTGTGATCCTCCTGCCTCAGTCTCTCGTGTAGCTGGAACTACAGGCCTCAGCCTGTCATCCCTGGATCATGCCCCATCTTTTAACACAGCAATGATACTTAGTATGGTGGGAAGTTAGCCCCCAAGAGGCCTAAAGGAACTGAGGGGGAGGGAGGGAAAAACAAATGTTGTTCTTCACCTCATGCTCAACAAGTACAAGGGTAAACAGAATGACTTATCATTCAAAAGTCTTTCTTGCTCTCACTTTCTTTTTTTCTAAGTATACATTTGATTTAATGTAAGTTAAAACACTCAGGATACAACTATTGCATATACCAAATAAATTTCAAGTTACCTTGGAACTCAAAGTAATGGATTTACTGTTTACTATTTACCACCAATGGTTAAATGGTACTTGATAATTTCTGGAAATTTCAATTCAAATAATCATCTTACAACGTCATTTGCAGCAAAGCAAAAATTATTTCCCCCTCATTAAAAAAAAAGTCCTTCATGGTCAAGTGAAGTCTGTGATTTACCTGTGGCTATACATCAAATAAGTGAGTATCTATGATTTCAATTCATGGATTCTTACTATAAAAGCCATGGTAAGGGGGGATTTAGCTGAGTGCTTAGAGTGCTTGCCTAGCAAGAGCAAGGCCCTGAGTTTGAACCCCAGCACCAAAAAAAAAAAAAAAAAAAGCCATCAGAAGAAGTATGTAAAAGAAAAATTGACTAAAGTAACTAAATATAAGGCAATGAATGGACTGAGGTAGATTTTTTAGGATACAAGGCATTTTAGGACAGAAGCTCTCAAAAATTATATGCTGATTTCAGCTTTGCTAGTCATTTGCCCTGTGATTAGTAAGAAAACATTTTTACTCTGCTGCCTGACACATACCAGGCTCCTACTCTGGAGAGAGTAAATGACAGACACATGCCCTCACCACCACCACCGAGGGGGGACACTGTCTAGCACCACTCCTGGTCCCTCCTTATCACCAACAGAAGAAGAGTCAATATACACATGTAAAAGTTCAAAGACTTTAAAGACATTTATTCTGACTATCCTAACTGACTAATACTGTTCCTCAGAAATACCTAATCTTCCCAGATTATTTTCACAACGAAGTGTTTTTTCACCCTCTTTTTTTTTTTTTTTTAAATCGCCTTCCTGAAGTTTTAGCTTACATCACTGGTTCCATCAAGGTCTGGGGTTGCTTTCCTCCCGGATTCATAATTTTTAGGAAAGGTTTAAGGGGTGCTGAGGATTAAATGATTTTATAAAATGAGTTTAGCGGAAAAAGCAGAGGGTTGAGGGTGTAGCCTAGCAAACAGGAGGTCCTGAGTTCGATCTTCAAGGGGGAAGAAAAGAAACGGGAGGGCTGAGGAAAATTTATCTAGATCACACAGGCCAGGTCAGAAAACTTGACTCCTCAGATACCCCAAATAGGAAAAAACACTTCATTTCAGTATGCTGCCTAAAATATATATTTAATTTCAAAATGTAAATACAATTATCGACTTTTACTCATCAAGTCCTTTGAAATACTACAGTATAGCTCTTTTATAGTCATCTCTGAGTCCTACCTGCCCTGTTGATGTCAAAGCGAGTGAAGACTGGCTCCCAGCACAAACTTTGCGAATGAACATTCCTTGTAAAGCTTCAATAACTTTAGGTTTATACACTCTGTTGGTGTCACCGTGGCCAAGTTTGCCTATAAAAACAAACATAATCAAGTTAAACATTTGACTTGTTCTAAAGAGGCCACATTGCCTCTTTAAGTACTAAAGTTGATGAAGTGCTCTAATCTTTTCATCACTTACCTGACAGATGTGGAAAGCCGTAAACTTATGACAACAAAGGATATTAACAAAGGAGCATTTTTGTTACAAGAAAGTTACCAACCAACAACTGACAGCTTTTTGTATCTTGATCTCAAGCAGTTAAAATCATTTTAAAGAGACAGGGAAAATTATTTTTCTTTCTTTCTCTCTCTTTAATGATCATATTTCTAACTTCAACAATACACAGGTTCTTGCCGGCCGGGTATGGTGGGACATGCCTGTAATCCCAGCACCTAGGAGGCTGAGGCAGGAGGATTACCACAAGTTCAAGGCCAGCCTGGGCTATGTAGTGAGTTCAAAATCAGCCTGAACTAGACAGCAAGATACTGTCTCAAAAAATAAAAAATAAAAATAAAAAATACACAGGTTCTAGACAAGAATGTATACTCATGCAATTTTTTAAAAACTACAAACTATTTTTTAATAAAAACTTTTTAAAATTATCTTTTGTGTATGTATGTTTGTGCATGTAATACTAAGGATTGAACCCAAGGTGTCTGCACTGAGTTACACCCCTACCCTAGCCCTTTTTCCTTTCTTTTATTTTTTATTTTGAAATAAGGTCTCACAAAGTCACCACATCACCCAAACTGGGCTCAAATTTGCAATCCTCCTGCTTCAACCTCCCAGAGTGCTGAGATTACAGGCAAGAGCCACCACACCCATTTCAATTATCTAACTTTTGATATCTACACTGTTGACAGATAAAAGCAGGTGACCACTCACACTGCTAGTGGAAGTGACTAAAGTGCACAAAGATTTAGTCATTCATTGTAATGCTGTTTTTAATACTGAAAAACTGGAAACCATCTAGGTATTCAACAACTGGAAACTGCTTTTATAAATTGTACTGCAGACATATGAAAACATTGAGCCTTTTAAAAAACTGTCACATAGTCATGTTGGTTGATTTAGAAAAGATATTCATAAAATATTGTCATATTAAATCCAGCAGGCTATAAAATATGTACAGAAATACACAGGTCTACTTCAGTTTTTAAAGACATCCATGTAGACATAGATGTAAATATTTATATGTGTATGTATTTCTTTATTTATTTAGAAGTTTACCTACCAAATGTTAAGAATAGTCAAGACAACACTGGTAAAAGCAGACTTTAGTTTTTATTTCTGTTCATCTGCACTTTGAGTTTTTCTATACCAAATATAATTGAAAAATAAAATTTTTTAAAAGTCAAGAAAAAAGGCCAAAGCTAACAATAAATAATATTTTACATACCATTGTCTCCTCCTCCAAAAGACCATACAGTTCTTCCATCTTTAGATAAAGCAATAGTATGTGAACTGCCACAAGAAACCTCTCCAACATTGCTAATATCTTTTACTAGTGTTGGAATATTACGGCTATTACTGTCACCATGACCTTGGATAAAAAAACACAACAAAGAGGCACTGTTAACTCTTTTTCCCTAGGCAATCACTGCACAAGTGGAATAAACATTACAAGTTATTTTTAAGTGTAATTAAACATGAAATATGGAATCATTCCTAATAGCTTCTCAATCAGTCTTCCAGGTTGCTCCCAAACTGAGGCATCTAAACACTTCAGCAAACCATCTGAACATTCTATTTATGGTCCTGGAATCCTTCTTACCTTATTCTGTCTTGTCTCACGCTCGTGTCAACTTGTTTCCACAACCCAGCAGACTATATTAAGCATCAGGATCATGATGGTATGTTTCTTATTCCTGAAGCCCTACAGCGCCTGGCCATAATAGGCTCTAGGTAAAAACTTACTAGATTTAATTATATTTTATATAACAGCACCAGAATCTAGGTATTATCTATGTAAAACTATCTTCCACTGAACTTAAAACAAAATAGTCTATTATATCTATTCTCACCGCTTCTCAGTAACTCTAATCATTTTTATTTTCTGTGAGAATAACTTCAATTTTTTTTAAAAACTTACCTAATCTTCCAAAGTCTCCTTCCCCCCATGTATATAATTCACCATCCTCTGTGACAGCAGCACTATGTCTGTATCCAGCTGATACACAAACAACTACCTGCATTGCATACAAGGGAATCCGATGAGCACACAGATGCTAGAACACAGTCTCCACACAGACTTCAGAGATATGAATATTCACAACTCATTCAGGAAGCACCATGGCATGGAAGCTATGTCCAGGACAAGACATAGGAGAATGGCTAAGTAGTCAAAGAACTGCCCACACTCTGCTTGCCAAGCTACAAACCTTGGCTCCTATCCAATGGACAGGACTTTTCTCAGTTCACTTAAAAGGCGCTGTAGGGCTGGCAGGGACTCTGAGGGCATCAGTCTAACTACTTGCAGAAATACCAAGCAAATCTTGACTCAGAGTAGAAAAGAGCTCAATACCGACAGAACAACAATAACCCCTCTCCATACCGAGGACTGAGCCCAAGGGTGTTCTACCATTGAGCTACATCCCCAGGCCTTTTCATACTTTGAGTCAGTCTCTAACTAAGTTGCCTAGGTTGGCCTGGAACTTGGGACTCTACTGCCTCAGCCTCCCAAATAGCTGGGATTACATGCACACCCCACAGCACCCGGTTAAAAATTTTTTACACATAAGGTTAGCATAAAACCTCTAGCTCTAGCTGATCAAGAAAAACATATTATAAGGCAGGCACAGTGGTGCATGCCTGCAATCCCAGCACTCAGAACGCAGAGGCAGGAGGATCACAATGAGTTCAAGGCCAGCCTGAACTACACAGCGAGACACTGTCTCAAATAACCAAAAAGAGAAAGAAAAACTCGTATAACAAGGATAACTGTCAAAAAGGAATTTACTGTTACCAATTTAGAAAACTCAAAAGCAGTAATATAGGCTTCTATTAATTAAATTCTTCACAGTATCACCTTACCCTCAAGTAGCTACACAATTAATGAGTAGAATCATGGGGCGAGGTATACAGTGTATCAATATAAGGCATATATCACTCACACCTAACACTGATCGAAATCACTGACAACTAAAAATATATATATGAATAAAAGTCTGCACTAACAGCTCTACATCTATTTAATCACCAAGAATTAGAGTGTACTTTAGGAAATTCAAATGAGATTCAATTAAAAATAGTCAGCAACAAATACATTTAAATACTATGCTAAGAACTTCTGAAATTTTTATGTGTGAATTATTAAACATTTTATAACATTTTTCCTTTTGCATATTTGTACTATGTTTTATGGCACTGGGCACTGAATCCAGAGCCTCACATAGGCTAGGCAAGCCCTAAATACCTGAGGTATACTCTCAGCCCTTTATTTTTTGTTAAGACAAGGTCTAAGTTGCTCATGCTGGCCTAAAGCTTGGAATCTTCCTGCCTCTGCCTCTCATTAGCTGAGAATACAGGCATACACCACCACAGCTCACACATACTATGTTGTTCTTAATTGGTAATGTTTCTATTATAAAAATGGGACATTCAAAAGAATGTAAGTAATGAAATTAAGGAAGGAAGAAAGTATTAGACCAAGAAACACAATTTCAAATAATGTATCTGAAGTTTCTTAGAGCCTCATATTCACTATGTCATCAAGTATCTTCTGAAGCTTTCAAAGTAGAATGTTCCTAGGCCCGCTGCCTTGGGGTTGATGTAGAAATTAAAATACTGCAAATTATAAGAGAGTAAAATTCATTTGATAGCCAATCAAGTCAGAAAACCTCTAACGAAGAAAAAGTGAACCAATGGTGATACTGGGGGCAGGGGATGTAGCTCAGTGGTTAGAGCACTTGCCTGGCAAGCACAAGGCCCTGAGTTCCATCCTCGGCACCAAAAACCCTAAAACTAAAATTTAGACTTCACACAGCTGTGGGGTTTTTCCCTTCTCTGTACCAAGCACTGAACCCAGGGATTTTCCACTGAGCCCAGCCTGAAGGCCCCACTCTCAATCGTTTTTTTTTCTTTAAGACAGAGTCTCCCTAAGTTACCAAGCTGTCCACGCTGAGCTCAAACTTCTGATCCTCCTGCCTCAGCCTCATAGAGTACTGGAATTATAAGTATTGCCACCACATCTGACTAATTTCACAAAAATTTTTACGTAAAGATATATTTATAGAAAGAATGCAATCTTAAAATGAAGAAACCTACAAATTGCATGACTATGTACACACACCCACACATATATGAGATCTCTAGGTTCGGTTTCTAATGCTATCAATTATTTATGTGAGACCCTAGGCAATTACTTAACCATTGTAAATGCCTCTTCATTCAGGTCTGTAAAAATGCCACCTCCTCCAAGAAAATCCTGATGCCAAATATCTAATATCATGCTCAGCCTAAGTTAGTGTCTATTACATTACTCAACCTTTTCTTTACAATTATCTGAAATGATTTTATATATTTGTGTTCATTCCAAAGATTAAAGCTCTATGAGAATAGAGTGTTTGTCTAATGCCTAAAAATACTGCTTTATACTTGGAAAGTGCTAAATAAATATTGGATGAATGAATGATTCCCAGTTTCTTCACAGTGAAATGGGGAAAAATACCTCACAAGAATAAAAATTATTCTTATGAGAATATAAAAATTAAAACTAACCCAGGAGCAGAGATGTGTACCTAGAGTCCAAATACTCAGGAGGCCAGGCAGGAGGACCACTTGAACCCAGGAGTTCAGTGGTTACAGCGCTTGCCTCAAAAGTACAAAGCCCTGAGATCAATCCCCAGCACCAAAAAAGAAAAAAACAGAAAAAGTTTACAAAGAATTAAAATTCAATAATGTACATGAACGTGTTCTATAAACCATAAAGCACATACACAAAAATTTAAGTCTAAGGATGACAGGTGAGGGCAGCTTCAGAAATACATGAAAATCTGAAAGATACTATCAATTAAAATGCCAAAGTTATCAAATTACTTTTAAATTTAAAAACAAAGCACATACCTTTCCCTGAAGAGGCCCCTGAATAAGCTTGGGATACTTCTGTGTTGAACTATTTCCATGTCCCAGCTTCCCATAGTCACCATCTCCCCAACTGAAGACTTCTCCTTCTGTTGTAAAAGCTAAAGTGTGACCATCAGAGCCTTTAGAAGATGAAACCTTTTTTATGGACCTGTGAGGCTCAAAGGTTAACTTTTTTAAAGTAGACTGATTATTGGAATCGCCAAGGCCCAGTCTCCCATAGCTGCCTTTACCGCAAGCTCTGACAGAACCATCCGTAGAAATAACAAAAGTGCAGTACTGTCCAGCTTCGATCTACAAATGAACAAAATAATAATATAAAATGCCTCTGTGGATAACGAAGTATAGTATTTAAAATCAGCTTTATCAAAGAAGCTCAGGGGTTAGGATTAGCAGAATATGGCATGAATATCCATAAAAATGAAAGCGTAAGTAGAAAAAAACACTAATGGTATTTTCATGACTTCATCCTTGAGCTCAAATTCACACCTATATTATCTTTCCAGGTTATCTACTATTATGGCTTGTATCTAGATGTTCCCCCCACAGCCTCATGTGACATAGGTGGAAAGTTTCCAAGGTAGCTGGATTAGGGTATGTGATGCTGGAATTAAGAACGTGATACTGGAACTAAGGGTACCCCACCCTAGGTGTGGGTGGCACCACCCAAAAGGCAGGTAGCCTGGATGGAATACAAAGGGACAGAAAGAAGTTGCTTCTGCTGCTGCTGCTGCTTCTGCTGCTTCAATACTGGGCAGCTTGGCTGCCTTCTAACCACCATGAACTGTTTCTCCTCTGTGATGCCCCTCTGCCATGTTACCCTGCCTTGGAGCCAGCCACCTATGAACTGAAACCTCTACAAACGTGAGAGGAAATAAACCTTTCTTCCTCTAACTTTGGGTGTCCGGTATTTTGTCTCAGCAATGAGAAAAGTAACTAAAACATCTACCAAGTCATGACTGAATGAAACAATAAAGTAAAATGTTTTAGCCTTATTTTATAGTTGGATAAGGAAATGAAATAAAAATGTCTTATAAATTCCTTTGGGGCCACTATGGCAAGAACCAGAAAAAAACATACTGTAAACCCATCCGGAAAAAAATGCATTTTAATAAAAACAATAATAAAACAGAAGTTCTTCTTGAGCTACAAATGTAAAAAAAATTTAAAAAGTAATCTTAATAAGAAAATAAAATGCCAATCTAGGAAAGGGAAAATTAAAGTCCTTACTTAGTCGTATTTGCCATGTGTGTTGAATATAATAGTAAAATCTGCTGCCATTCATAAGACTCTCTAAGAACTCAGATCTCAATTTAGTTTTTTGAACCTTGAAAACAGTGTTAGGTATTTAGGAGACCAAAAATGCATTTTTCTATTAAACTGAAAAACTGATGCAATCTGGTATAGATATAACATAAATAAGAAACAATCAAGAATATTTATTCATTTAAAAAATACTCTTGACATAAAGCATGTAAGTATGAAGTGAATTGTAAGTTATGCAGGGAACTTACGGTCTGGGCATCAGAGAAACTAGGAGCTAGTTTGGGTTGTAGTATTTTCTCCTGCGTGCCTTCTACCAACTGATGGCTGCTGTTGCTTCCCCAAACATAAACCTCGCAGGTTTCAGAGACAATGGGAGCATCTCCAGTCTGGATGCTGTCTGGGCTAGCACATGTTCTTGAGTAATCAGAAGCCATTCTACAAACCTGTAATAATTTTAAAATATAAAAAAAACCAATCAAGACATTTTTAGTTTAGACATTTTACACATATACTCTGAAATTACTATTGCTTTTCCTTCCACTACTTTTAACTACTCAACTATAAGAACAACACGTCTAGTCTTAAATACAGGTAATGAGAATATATACTTCTACAAAATAAATCACTAAAAGATATTAATAAAAAAGAACAAAATGGGAAGGAAAAGACAAGCCTTTCCAAATATGAATTTTATTACTGAATACAACAGCACTATAGAAAAATAAAGTTTAAAAAACAAAGAAAAAACCACCATTGATAGCCTCATCACCTTAATACAATGTTATCTTTTTTGTGTGTCATTCTGGAATTTTTCATATACATGCTCTTTAATCTATTCTTACTGTAGTTATATAAATGAGACAGATGCTATAAAAAACTCATGCAAAATTTACATGTCTACCTAATGTTTATGATTGAAACATATCAAGTTTCTTATCAGTATGAAAATCTTAATTTATTCAACCACTTACCTTTAATGAGATATTAAATATTTCTTTACTTTATAAGCCATTTTTAAGAATACAGTTGTTACTATATATTTTATTACTTCCTTAGTTAGAGAATGTAAGAAATGCTCTATAAAAAAAGAACAACAATCCTACAGTCTTACAGTTCTCGAAACATACTCTAACAAATTATTTTCCAAAATGATGCTTATAATATTGTCACCAGCAAAGTTCAAAAGGGGGGCTACTGGGGCTGGGGATTTAGCTCAGTGATTAAATTGCTTGCCCTGAAAACACAAGGGCCTGAATTCGATCCCCAGCACCAAAAACAAAAAACAAAAAAACCAAAAAGGAGCACTATCTCAAAACAGTAAAGATCCAGAGCAATTCAACACACGCATACACACACACACACACACACACACACACACACACACATCCTCATATACAAAATATAAGTCATAACTTATTTACCATTTGAGGTGAATTGGTGAATACAATGGTAAAATCTGTTGCTATTTACAATGTTTTCTAAAAAATCTAAGCTCTTCACCAAAAGCACAGGACCCATGATGGCCATCCTGCTTGCCCTAAACAAGGAATGGGTCTATATGAAAGGATGAGCGTCACTACAGTATCCACACCATTGACGGGCATTGTGCTTTTAAAGGGTTTGTTTTTTTTTTCCTAAACATAACTGGGAAAAAAGGAGGATGCCATTATTTTAATTTCACATGTCCTTATTATCAGAAGAGTCAAAGTTTTTCATCCATTTGCTAACCACATTTTTTGAAGTAAATTTACTTTTGCCCTCTTATTTATTAGGGCTTAATGGATTTTTGACAGGCTTGTATGCACTCAATACAATAAAAATATTCAGTTTGACTACAGCTATTATCAATTTGCTGTCTGCTTTTGGGGTTTTTTTTGCATAATCAAAAAAACAATAAAAGAAGAACCTTTAAAAGTCACTGTATAAAAAAATAAAAAACAATAAAAGTCACTATATTAGTTTGCCAGCACATTAAATGGGCACAGACAGAATAATTAGAGTTGGAAACTTTAAGTACAATGCAAAACAATAGAGTATGTATTAGATAAATATTTTCCAGGAAACATAAAGACAGTTCTAAGAACACACAAAATAATGTGTAAGTAAAAATTTCTCATCCTCAATAAAAGATATGAAATTCTGCTGAAGACAAAAGGATGGTGGGGCCAAGATGGTTAAAACTGTTCATTTAAAGATACATTACTAAAATGTAATTTATAAAAAAATCATAACCCTCCCCCCCTTTCACCCTCCAAAAAAAACTGAAGAGGAACTACTCAAAGAGCTTAAAATGCATTAAAAAAAAAAAAACTCTAGCTCTTGTGAACTCTTGAAAAATTAACCAGGCTCAGGGCTCTTTTCTAGAACAGCGCACCCACACTGTGCTCATGAACACTGTTCTACTGGGAGTGGAATCAAAACTGCACAGGAAGGCACAACAGCAGGGAACAATGGAGAAACTGGGGGTAAAAGTGGAGAAGGAGGACAAGCTCGGAAACATCACTGTTTTTTAATATCACATAAAAGTAACGGGGGGGCCTATCGAGTTAGAAAAGATATACTGAATTCTAATTTATTCTAAAAGCTTAGGAAAAGTAATTTCACATACTAACCAACAGTAAAGTAATAAGGTCAAATCCTGTAAGAGGTTGTTAGAAAAAAAAAAAAATGGAAAAAGAGCCTAGTAACATCCAGACAATAAAAAGCCTGCCACAAGGAAAGTGCCCACAAAACAGAGAAAACTGTAATTTATTTCAAAACAGGTTAAATGGATTAGGCAAATGAAATAAGATGAGAATGAAAAACACAAATTTGAATTAACAATGCTAAAAATTGAGGTGACATAGTCAATAAACAATTAGGAATAAAGAAAAAACGTTTCCAAAATGAAGACTAAACTAGAAAAATATCCAAGAGTAAATAAAACAATAGAAAATGCCCTACAAGTAACAAATGATGAAAAGGACAATATTTTTAGAAATTAAAAAAAACTAAAATAGATATTTAAAAATTCAAGAATAAATGACAATGTTAGGCAAAGATCTACATACACATAATTGGGGTTTTTAAGACAACCAAAGAAAAGAAAAAAAATAATACTAGACACTATAATTTAAGGAGATTCCAATGACTCATATAGAAAAGAAAGATTATCTTCAGACTTTGACAGCAATTTTTTATGCCAGAAGAAAATGGGGTAACATATAATGCATATTAAGATACAGAAGAATGCGAAGCCGGGAGTAGTGGTGTAAGCCTGTATTCCCAGCACTCTGGGAGGCTGAGGCAAGAGTATCGTAAGTTTGATCATAGCCTGGCAACTTACCAAGACTCTGTCTGAAAATGTTTTTAAAAGGCTGTGGATGTAGCTCAGTGAGAAGGCCTGGATTCAATCTCCAGTACTTGAAAAAAGAGACAGACAGATAGACAGGCAGGCAGGCAGGCAGGCAGGCAGGCAGAGACAGAGGCAGACAGAGACAGAAAAAGGGAGAAGGGGAGACAGGGAGAAAGGGAGCCAGAAAGGAAGGGTGAGCCAGAGATTTTATTTCCTGAAACTAATTTTCTACAATAAAAAGCACAGCAATTATTAATATACAAGAACTATGAGAATCTTGTTCCTCTGACCTTTTTTGAGAAATCTACTAGAAAATGGACTTCGCACACTCAAAAAGATTATAAACACTAGAAGTGAGCATTAAGTATGTAATTACTTGCAGAACTAATACTAAATGAGGGCTAAAAAGCACAGAGTATGTAATGATTACATGTTCTAAGTACAACTACAAAAAAGGGGAACACTAAAAAATTACTGTTTTCAGTAACCACACAGCAGTAGTAGTTGTCTTGTTATTTTAGGACAGCTGTGTGTACCGTGTATGTGTGTATTTGTGTGTATAATGTGACTAAAACAAATGCGTAATTATAGGATACTCTTAATTCCATCACTCCTATATCCTTGAAAATCAGCAGTTTTAGCTGGAGGAAGATAAAAATGTAGTATACAAAAAGGTTAAGTACATATTTTATAGCCCTAAATTTGAAAATATCAGTATGAATTCATGAGGTATGAACACACACACACACACACACACACACACACACACACCCCACCAATTCCTAGCACTGTTATGAAAACCCCAAAACGGTTAAGACCAGCTCACTAATAATAAGCATCTCTAGTACCCTCATCATGGTATTAAAATCCTACCAATAAAAGAAACTAGGACCTTTTTGAAGAAGAATCAAGCTGATTCCCAGGGTAAGAAATGTACATGACAAGCCAGGAACAATGTGCTACACCAGAAAGCAAAAAAGCTATCAAAGAGTAGTAGTCTTATGCCAAAAGAACTTAGGAAGAACCTGAAGATACTACCGCAACACTGACCATAGGTCTAAATGAAGCAACACTGACCTTCACCACAAGTAACAACTGAACACTCAAGTAGGTTTAAGTCTAAAAGTTCAAAATGATATTTTTTAATAAAGTTAATTGGTGAAACTTAAAGTATGATAAAGTATCAGTTCATTAAGTTGAAAATAAACGAAAGCTGGTGAGCACGATCAAACATTTATTCTGCCTTTTCCTATATGAACTATAGACGAGTAATCAAAGACATGATATGGAAAACATCTCTTTATAAAAACAGTCTAACCAATAAAAGAAAAAGAAATAACAATTAGAATCTACAACAACTAACCACAAATCAATTAGATCTAGCTATTAAACACCACAAAGAGAAGAAACCAGATGGAAGAACACAACACCATGTACATAGCTTGCCAAAATGATCCAACCTGAGACTGATCGGGCCTCTGGATCCAGCTGCCAATTAGCAGGTGAAACGAAGGACAAAGAAATATGCTGAACTGTATCAAGAGTAATCAATCAGCAAAATACAGATTGAGAAAACCTACAGTCTAAAACCCTAGGTTACTGAACACATACATTAAAGGAAAAGAAGGAAGAATGTACCAATTCAAAGCTTTAAAACTGTACTATTTTTTAATAGGCAAGAATGAACTAGTGTCCAGGGATGCATTCCTGAATGACACAACTACAAATAACTGCAAGGAAGTAATTAGTCTAAAACTCAGGATAGTGGCTATGTTCAGAAGAGGAGGAAAGAAGTTATGAGAAGGACATGAAAGGTCTTCTCCTGTGGCTGGCAAAATTCTTTATTTGAGTATAGATTAGAAGGGTATTTATTTAATAATACTTCATGAAGTCACACATGTGTTTGTATGTCCTTCTGCATCTGTTTTACTTAATAACAAAAATTTTTTCCATTAAACTTCCCAGTACATGATCCAAAATCCAAAATGAAAGACATTGAAAATATGTTCCCTTCCCACTCCTGGCCCTAAACACTCCAGCCTCCACTCTTTAAAGGCAACCACTCATGCCACCTTCTTTTGGAGCCTTTCCAAAGACCAAAAGGATTATATTTTGGGTCTCCTCTCCAAACAGATGTTTTTAAGGGATAAATACGTGCTACAGAATTTTAAGACAAAGTAATGTTTGATGTAAAAGCCATGATAATTACATACCTCTTCAAAGAGACATAATGCTGCCTCATAGAGTGAGCACAGGCCATCAGAAGTTCTAGTTGGTTCTCTCCACTGACTCCGATCAGCAGACGAACCCTGTAATTAAACATTGTAGGATAAAGTATGGGAAGGAGACAGACAGATGTATTAGAAATCACTTCAAGACTCTATGTAAATAACATCTATTTGAAGAACTATTTACATGATTTTATTTTTGTTTTTTGTTTGTTTGCTTTTGAAATACCGGGGATCAAGCCTTAGGGTCTCATGCACATTAAGCAAGTGCTCTACCACTGAGCCCTGAGAACCATTTATATGATTCTGTGAGACCAAATCCTAACATTTGGTCATAAAACCAACTTTTATACGTGTTAAAAAAAGGCCTGGTTACTGAGTCAAATGGCAAATTAAGGACCAATCTATGATTACCTTATTAAATAGTGATCCATTCCAATGAGTCACAAGGCTCTAGAAATAGTCAAAGAGGAGGAATGGGCAGTTACACATTCTTTGGGTGACTATCCATGAACTACTCCCCCAGATTGCTAAGTAATGATCCAGTGGCAAGTCTGTCCTTCTCTTCTTAGCTTCACCACAACCAAAGTTCCAGGAGTCAGTTCACAGCTACACTAGCAACAAAGCATATTCTTCCTAGCACAGCTGAGGAGTCACAGAATTTCTCTGGGACTTAACATCTATTTGCCATTCTAAGGCCCAGTGAGAGAAATCATTATCTTACTGAAAAATGATAAATCAGAAACTGAACTCTGACCATGGCACCTTAAATTGTTGTATCCTTAAGTCTTTAGACCACAAATGTCAAGTTCTTTCTATGATTTACCAACAGTGTAATTGTGAAAATTTCATTTGTGGCTTTATTTCAAAAGATACTATACTGTAAACATATTTAATCAGATAACCACTTGGCAGATATAAAAGACAAAAGTACTATAGAGGAAAAGTTGACTTACATGCCCTGCAAGATCCCATCCAACTACAAGGTTTTATTTATTTTTTTATTTTTTAACCAAGAACATGTATTGGTACAATGTACATATAATGGTTACATTCATCACATTTATTTTGTACCTGTACATGGTGTATCTTGGTTCTCCACCCTCTTCCCCGCTCCTCCCTTCAATTCCCTTCTCTATTTACACCAGGTACATTCACATTTCTCTTTCCTTTTTCTATCCCTCTTTTCCCTTCCCACTTCTCCCCCTCTCTCCTTCCAATGCCCCTCTCCTTGGAATATTATCTTCCTTTTAGATTATATCTATTACACCTCTTCGTCCTTTTTTTACATCCATGGTTTCTCATATCAGAGAAACAATTCAATGTGTGCTCATAAGTGTCCGATTTATTTCACTTAATAGTATACTCTCAAGGAACATCCATTTACATACAAATGACTCTAGTTTATCCTTTTTTATGGCAGTGTATAGAAAAACCATTGTATAGAAAAACCACATTTTCTTTAGCCATTCATTGGTTGCTGGGCATTTAGGCTGTTTCCAAGACTTAGCTATTACAAATTGTGTTGCTATAAACATGGTTGTGCATACATCCCTGTGGTATGAGGATTCCAGTTCTTCTGGGAAGATCCCCAGTAGGGGATAACTGGATCAAATGGAACCTCTAGTTCTAGTTGTTTGAGGAATCTCCATATTGATTTCCATAGTGGCTGGACCAGTCTACATTCCCATCAACAACGGAGGAGGGTTCCTTTTTCCCCCCGCAGCCCCGCCAGCATTTGTTACTGGTCGATTGTCCAACTACAAGGTTTTATGATTTTTATCAATTCAAACTATTTTACACTTGTAACTTTGTAATCCCCAAAATAAAAGGAGTATTTTGAACCAAATATAAAATCTCCATCAATGCTTTCAAACAAAATGATGCTAGTATTTAATTCTAACAAAGCTTCGTTAGAATTTTTTTTCATTTTCTGCAAGTGGGGATTGAACCCAAAGACACTGAGCTACATCCCCAGTCCTTTTTTATTTTGATACAAGGTCCTGCTAATTTGCTAAGTTACCCAGGCCGGGCTCTCACTTAGAATTCTTTTGTTCAGCCTCCCAGAAGGCTAGGACTATAGGCAGGGGCTACCACATCCAGCTTAGAGTTTTTAAAGTTTCACAGTACATTAAAATTTTGCAGGATTTTTGTTGTTTTTCTAATATTCACCTGCCCTCTTTCTATTCTATTTGACCAAGAAAATAAAGTTATGGAGTTTTTTCCTAGGCTGCCCAGACTGGCCTCAAACTCCTAGACTCAAGCACTCCTGCTTCAGTCACTGGAAGAGCTAGGACTCTAGGCACACACCACTGCACCCAGCTTATAATGGTGCAATTTTTATCCACCTATATCTTCTGGGAAGATACATACATAAGCACCTTCACATCACTCAAATAGGAATCATTTTAGAGAGTTCTCCTACAGCTGTTACAGCACAGCACTTTTGTTGTGGCAATTCTCTGACTTCAAAACTTCCTGCAATGGAGCCACATGTGGTGTTGCACACCTGTGATCCTAGCACTCTTGCAGGTTGAGGAAGGAGGATCAAAAATTCAATCCCAGCCTGGGAAACTTAGCGACTCAGCTATTTTGGATCTGTGGCTCCAAAATAAAAAAGTGACTCAAAATTTAAAAATGGCTGGGGATGTAGCTCAGTGCAAAGGCCCTAGGTTGAATTTCTAGTACTAGAGAAAAGAAAAACAAACAAAAAAACTCCTGCAATGAAGCCCGGGTAAATGGCCTTTCATACCACTTCCAGCAAAGCAAAACAGAAGTGTAATATTTTCTCTCTTTACAGATGGCTCCTTTTCTATTTCTCAAAAATTTTTATAAATTTAAAATGTAAAGCTTGGGCTGAAAGTGAAGGTCAGTGATAGAGTATTTGCCTAACATGCGTGAGGCCCTGGGTTCAACTATTGGCACTACCAAAAAAAAAAAGGTAAAGCTTCTTATCATGATGGTCTCTGTTATCCCCATCCTATCAAAATTGCCATTTTTAACTATTTTCTTCTGCTTGCTGTCAATAGTTAATCAGATTCTTCCAATCACAGCATGCTGCCCATCTCTTTACATTTTTGGTTGTACTTGATGGTTCCTCTTTCTTTTCTTTTCTTTTTTCTAAGCAGGGTAAACAGGATCTCTAAACTGCCCAGGCTGCCTTGAACCTATGATCCTTCTACCTCAGCCTCCCAAGTAGTTGGGATTACAGGTGTGTGCCACTGTGCCCAGATTAGCTATGTCGGTCATTGCTGGGTCACCTGCCAAGTCATTTTTTTTCTTAACTACTTAAGGCTGTGCTTCTCAAATTTTAATCTAGACATTAATTACCTGGCAATCTTGTTAAAATACAGATTCTGATTCAGTAAGTATAGATGAGGCCTAAGAGTCTGCTTTTTCTTTTTCTTCATCTTCTTCTTTTCAGTACTGGGGATCAAATCCAAGGGTATTCTAGCACTGAAGTTACACTCTTAGCCTTTTTATTTTTTTATTTTGAGACTGGTTGTTAGGGAAGTCTCACTAAATTGCCAAGGCTAGGCTTAAACTTGTGGGATCCTCCTGCCTCCACTTCCCAAGTAGCTAGGATTACAGGTGTGCACCACCACAGCTGTCAAGATTCTGCATTTGTAACAAATCCGAGGTGGTGCCCATGCTACAATCAGAGGATCATACTTTTGACTTGGAGGTCTGGAATCACACAAAAACCTGAGTGTTCCAAAAACAACTAGTCCCTAGACACACAATGTGTTGCTACAGCAGCAAATACTTTGGCACAATCTCTCTAAATTCTTTAATTAGCTGCACACCATTTCTGGGGAAAACACAATTGTGATCTGTGGCTCCAATATTTAAAAGCCACCTCTAGTGATCACTAAACCAAGTGATGAGAAACAAACTGCTGTAACTTTCTGGTAACTGGCACCAAGGCCATCATACTCCCTCTTTTATGCTTTTCTAAGAAAATGTTGAAAACAGCAACAGTGACCAATCTGGGTTTAAATCTAGGCTCCATCACTCACTGGCCATGTGAAAGAAGGGTAAATTTCCTCATCTTTAGACAGAATTGGGAAAACTAATTGAAATTATGTATGCTTAGCACATTTTCTTTCTTTCTTGTTTTGTGTTTTTTTTTTTTGGTGCTGGGGATCGAACTCAGAGCCTTGTGCTTTAGCACATTTTCTAATACATAGTAAGATCTCAAAACTGGTAGCAGTAATCATTCAACATTATGTACACCGAGAAAGAAGAGAAAATACTAGGAGTCTTTATTAAATTCTTGCTAAATTTAAAAATATTAAACCAAGACTGGGCTATGGCTCAATGGTACAGCACGTGCCTAGCAGGTATAAGCCCTTAGGCTTGATTCCCAACACTGCAAAAAACAAAATAAAACAAAAACAAAAACCTAAACTAAAAAAATATCCTGCAAACTCTGTAATACAGACTTTCATTGGTTTATTTTCTTTCCCAAGAAAAGCCAATAGTTGAAGGTGACTCAACTCTAGTCAGGATTAAAGACATCTCTAGCCAGGCATGGTGGCACATTCCTATAATACTAGCACTTGAGAAGCTGAGACAGGAGGATTGCTGTGAGTTTGAGGCCAGCCTGGACTACAGAGTGAGTTCAAGGCCAACCTGCATCACAAAGTAAGACCTTGTCTCAAAAAAAAAAAAAAAGAAACAAAGAGAGACATCTCTAAAACCCACTCTACACAGAATTCTTACTACTCTATGTTGTGTAACTATGCTGCATAAAAGAAACAGCTAAACCTATGCATTTTTAAAGAAATTATGTTGTGGAAAATATAGTTCATTAAAGGTATAACTTCATATACTGTTACATGATAGGAAGTATAACAGTTCAAGTAGAAACTAAAGTAACATAAAGTTGATTTCAAAAGTATTCATTTAATTGCCTTTATTTTAAATAACTACCATCCAAAATAACACAATACCTTCCCCTCCCACATTTGTTAAGGCATTCAGACAAGGATATATGACTGGAAGGTATATATTTCCCTTCAGCAAATCCCCACTGTGAATTAAGTCCCCAAATCCTATAGGACATAACACAGGGCCTGCCTACCTTGCAGCCTCATCTCATCCCATTCTACTCCACACATTCAGGATCTTGCTCTGCCACACCCTGTCACTTGGTGAATTTTGGTCCTGGCTTCCCCAGCTAATCCCACTCACACACTTCATGTCAGCAGGCAAACTCCCTCTACCTTTTAGCTAATGTCAAAATCATTCCTCAGAAAGCATGTTCTCCCTCTTCCCCTCCAGGCCACTTCTTATGTCCCATTAATCCCTCCTCATGCAGATCTTTACTAGTCAGCCCATTATCTTTCATTTGAAATGTGTGTGCATCCCTCTTCCATTAAATCATGAACTACCTAAAGGCACGGATGCTACAAAGCTTATTTATCTTTTTAACACAGCACCTAACAGTATCTGGAACACAGTGCACAGTAAACATTCAATGGCATTAAAGGCCAGAGGAGTTTATATTGTGCTTTACTTTTTAGAATTTAAAGATGTACAAGTCATTATAATATGAATAACTTTATTTTCCCCCTACACTTAATTAAACATAAGGAGTATTTTATATGTGCCGACTCGAATATGTATAAAACTGAGTTTAAGAATCACACAAATAAATATAATTTACAGATGGAACTTATTTTGTTAGACCTTGGCCAAGTACTTAACTGATGGTTGGTTATGTACCTCTCTCTCTATCTTACAGCTTGGCGATAAATCCTATCCCAGTCACTCAGGGCTCAAGGAACTTATGACCGGGACATTCAGGTCATGTGGGGGTCTAATGCACCAGGAGCAGGTCACGTGGGGGTCTAATGCACCAGGAGCAGCTCACATATTCTCTGAGTTCTCAAACTACACTGTAGACGGTAAGAAACTTGAGTTCCGGAGACCAAGAGCATCAGACTCAATCGCTCACCATGCAAGGAACAATAACTAATACAAAATTCAATTAAATAACCATTCCCTTCCCTAAAACCAATCTGAGACTTAATTTCAATTCTATCTAATGCAGGCCTGGGGTAACTTTGAGAGAGCCAAACTAAATCAAACACAAAATTCTTCCCCAGGGTAGATCTAGAAATCAGAGGAAAGCAATGTAGTTTTCTGGAGCACCACCGGCCCAACAAAGAGCTACATTACAGGGTACTGTACGGCCTTGGAGGCCTATGGTCTTCAGTTGATAGGTGACTCCCACACTAGGTGTACTTGACATTTTGTCGAGGAATGAGAGATCAAGTGGAGATAAAACTGAAAATCCAATAATAAAATAATTTACATTTTATATCTACTTTGATCTAGTCATTAACAGAAAAAAATGAATCAATTTAATATAAACAGTATAAAAACTGCATAGAGTAGTCAGAAAAATCTTAAGCTTTCCAAACAGACTCAGGGATGTAAGAATTACTTAACATCCTGCCTGACCTATTAAGGGCTTAAATCAGGTGGGCATGTTATATATATTACATTGTTGTGCAACATATTTGTAAATCCAAACTAACACAGTTGTTGCATCTTCAGGATCAGGGCAACTAATATCTACCTCACAGTTAACACAGTGATTGAATGAGAGAGTACATGTAGAGCAACTGCTAGGTGGTAGCCACTTAACCAAAGTGTGTTCTCTTCCTCATTCCAGTTAGTAAGGAGCAGTAAAGGAAAGAAGCCCCCCAAAAAAGAATGGGATGGAATATTACAGGCCAATTAAATGAAGAATAAAACACATTTGGGGACTTAGTGGTAGAGTACTTGCCTAGCGAGCCCAAGGCCCCGAGTTCCATCCCTAGCACCTTCCCACCCACCCCCCAAAAAAAGATTTCTTAAGTTTGCAGAGCAATATAAACTATCAATCAGCAGTCTAGTTTCCTGGGGTAACCTCTTCCTTGTAAAAAGGATATTGCAGGATAAGGCCTTAGAGATTAAGGTGAGGAAAAGGTCTCTGACTCAAGGTATGTAGCATTTTGCTCAAGAAGGGAATATCCCATGGACAACTACATAATCACATAATTATATTGTGTGTTAATATCTTTTGGGGGTTTTTGGTTTTTGTTTGGTTTTGGTTTGGTTTTGATTTTTTGAGACAGGGTTTAACTATGTAGCCCAGGTCGGCCTCAAACTCATGATCCTCCTGTCTCAGCCTCCCCAGCACTCGATTACAGGTGTACGCTACCACACCTCGTTCAATATTTTTTTTGTAACTATAAAATAAGGAATCAAGTGACTTTCACAAAACACTAACAGATGACTATGAATAGATATATCATTTAGGTCATTAAACAACACTAGAGATTTGAAAGCAGTATAAAGTAAGAGGATGTTACCAGAAAGTATTAAGAATCCAGAAACAAAATGAGAAAAACAGATGTGCAAGTGAAAACACAAAGGGGGCTAACTGCCTGCCCTAGCTGTTCTCTTAAGACTTTCCTAGATCACAGGCATCCCATCTCCTATACTACCTCAAGTGAAGATAAGGGAACCTGTGTCAATACTCTATATCTCAAAATCACTGCATACTTTTCTTGTCTTATGTAACACTAAGAAATCCAAATTTTCACTGATTTTATAATCTAAAACCTTTAAGTTCTTACATATGATAAAATTACCAAAAAATGGAAAAAATTTTTGTAAAAATGGCCCAGTATTTACAACTGAGTTCAGAGATGCAAACAACCCAAGTAACACTTTATAGGTCCCTGTTTTAAAAATAAATTCAACATACTGTTACTTAATTCAAAAGCTTTGCACTGCACTTGCTTGGAGGGAAAAAAAAGACTTAAAACACAAAATCCACAAATAACATTTTTAGTTATTTTAACTTAATTTTTTAGTTGAAATCTGGAAATAAAGGACACTAAAAGAAGACTTGACAATGTAACCTAACGGAAATTAAGTCAGCTTAAAAGTATTTGAGTCTTACTACTCCAAGTTATTATTTTAATATTCAAATTTTTATCCTTGGTTTTCACAAAGTTACTACATTTCAGTCTTAAAAGTTCTTGAAACTGATCATACTACACTATACAGTATTGTTTATTCTTTAATATGGTACCCAAGGTTATGGCAGTCAAGCAATTTCCACTGATAACACACCCTTCTCAGACCCTGCTTAGCTCATGACTTCCCTTTATTCAGGTCTCTACTCAAATGTCACAACTCAGAGACTTTCCCTAACCAAGCTGACTAAAATAGCACATCTTTTTGCTCACAACTTCCTCCCTGAGCCTATCACTATCTATTCCCTGTTTTCCTCCCTTATTTTTCTTCTTAGAACTTTTCACTACTTGAAATTATATATATATATTTTCTGACCTTCCCGAATAAACTGTTAGCTCTCTCAAGGAAGAAACTGTATCCCCAGGGCTATATCCCCAGGGCCTACAATAATACTTGATACATGGTGATTAACAAAAGTTTGGAAGGATGAAATTGCAAATGTTTTAGAAAGACTTCCATATTAACTAGACAAGGTCCCTCATCTTATATGACTTTATAAACACACGGAACTTAAATAAATTCCCAAACTCATATAAGTCTCGAAACAAAAAACCATCAACCTGCCTCCATGTATGAGTTTCTTCACACAGAGTACATAAAATATTTAATAAACCTCCCAAACACCAGAAGAACTTTCAAATCATTCACTATTACCACTAATTCAGTAAAAGTTGGATTGACTTTTCCCAAAATTGTTACAAACCTGAAAGTTGACATTTATAGTACATACCAAAGAACGCCTCATCTGCATTAGTATAGTCATAAAGCAGTCAAAGCTGATCATTCCTTCCTGGCTTGACAGTAGTTTGTTTTTCTCCATGGTATTTACTACTGCTGAAGCCCCCAAAGCCATTTCTATCCATTCAAGAAGATAGCGCAAAGAGCCTCGCTGAGCTGCTAAACCAAGCAGCAATTCAGAAGCTAATCTACGACCTAAAGTGTCTGCCCCAGAGTTGGGAATAGTTACTCCTTTAAGAAATGTTGTTACTTGTGATAAGCAGTCCAAGCCCATAGGAGGAATCTTGCTTTCATTTGCTAAAGATAATGGTGGCAAAGAGCTCACAACTTCAATTGCAGTATGAATAACATCATTGCAAAGACTAAGGCCAGGTCCCGACACAGGCATCATCCAACTTTGTCTCAGAAGTGCAAATAATAAACTTAGACCAGTTCGAACACCCATTTCTATAAGTGCATCAGTGCTTGACCGAGGACGTTCACTAACAGAATGGACATCTGCTGAACCAGAGTTGCTCTCTGGAGAATGCTGCTGCTGTTTCACTTTGCCTTTGTCATGGTATTTATTAGAAAGTGCATAGAAGACACGCTGGAGTACAAGCAGTCGTTTTCGAAGTGCCCCAGCAAATGGGGAATCTGAACAGACCATCTTTGCTAGTGCTAGCTGGCTGCTAAGAAGGGCATCCAAATAATGGTCCTGTTCATCACTTGAAAGAGACTCACGCTCGAAGTCTGGCAATTGTGGTCCTTTGAGACATAAAACTTGTTGGGGCAAAGGTACTACTTCCTTATTGCTGACTAGTTTAGAATACAGGATAGCAACTCCCTCTCTTGTAGCAATAGATTCACTGTCCTCTGTAATCCAAGAACTGTTCAGGTGTTCAAGCCACTTCAGTTTCACCGGTGGAACCATAGTTGCCATGTTGATTTATTCTTCAGCCATTAGTTCTACAAAGGGAGAAGAGAAAACAGTCAAAAACTTATATGGATGATTCATAAAATTTTTCTAAACTTCCACTTTATGCTACAATTAGTGATTTCAAACTGGTAAATGAAAATGAAGTCTGGAGTTGAATTCATGGTACTGTATCAATGTTGGTATTTAACCTTTAATGAATTCATGGTTTTATTAACATCAGGGAGAAGTGGGTGAAGAAATATAGGAACTTTCCTTAAAAATCTTTGCAACTTTTCTATAAATCTAAATTTCCAAAATAAAAAATTATTTTAAAAAAAACAGTGATTTATTCTCATGTCCCTTTTCCCTTCAGGTTGATTTCACAGTGACTGCCAGATTTTCATCTCCAACCAAGACCTCTTCCCTAAACTCATTTTTACAATTACAGTACTCTCTTTGCCTTGCCACATGGATATCTAATAGGCATTTCAAACTCTGCCTATCCAAACTTGAACTCCTACTCCACCATAACCACCATTATAACTCAAACCTGTTCCTCCCGTAGATTTCCTCACCTCAATAAATAGCAAGTACATCACCATTCTAGATCAGTAATGGCAAAGCTTTTAGAGACGAGTGTCCAAATTGCAACCAAAAACTCGCTTATTTATCACAAAGTGCCAACACTGAAACTAAATCTTTATACTGTGGTTCTGGTTAAGAAAAACCAACTCATACATAAATACCTTTTGTTTTAAAAGAAAACAACACACATGCCATAGGTTTGTCCCCACTGTCCTAGATCCTTAAGGGCCTTCACTGAGTCCCTCCTCTCTCACAGTCCAAATTCCATTAGTGTGCCCTATTTTCAAAATATATCCAGAACCCAACTAGCTTTATCCCTCTGTTGCTATAACCCTGATCCAAGCCATCAACTCATGGGTCATTGAAAGAGCCTCCCCTAGGCATTTCCCTGCCTTCAACCTTTACCCCACTACAGTCTATTTCAATAAAGGAGATAAATGAAGCTTCTGAAATTTAAGTCAGGCATCTCTTCTGAGTACCTGAGGATAGAGTACCTTTGGGCCAAACTAACTGCTACGGTTTAGATCTACAATGATCCCTAAAGTCTCATGTGTTTGGAAGGTGATTAAATTACAAGGGCATTATGGCTGACTTGCTGTAAAAAGGTAGGGTCTGACTGGAAGAGGGGGGTCGCTGTGGGCGTGACCTGGAAGTGTTTACCTCATTTCCAGGTTCCTCCCTTAATTTTCCTCTTCCTTTCTGCCATGAAGTAAACAGCTTTCCTCTACCAATACCTTCTACCATGCTGCTTCTGGCTGGAGCCAGCAGATCACACAAGGACTGAGAAGACTCAAAGGTGAGCCAAAATAAACCTATCCTCCTTTAAATTGCAGGTGTCAGGTATTTTGTCCCAGAGATGAGAAAAGTGACTAAGACACCAATGCTCTGGCCGAGAATAACGAAGAATAGATTTTTTTTTTATATAATCTGTTTAAAGGCACTGGAGAGTTCTGAAAGAACCTAGGCAACTGAATAATGACTGTAGGGAGGAAAGAATTATAGAAAAGTAAGTAAGCTAACACTGTGGAGATGCTTTCCCCTTGGCTTTAGCTGCCAGCTCTAAGCAGAGTAGGAGGCTGAGAGTCAAAATTTGCCTATGCAGCCAGTGACTGCTTAAAGAGAGAGAAACCAGGACAGCTTTTGACTGTACTGAGCTCACAAAACAAAATTGGGGACCTAAGAATATAGGATCAGAATTTGAAGGGCGAGCTGGGGAACTATCCCGCTTAGGATGTCTGCTAAATTTTAAAGCTTAGTATGACAGAAGACTAAGAACTAAGCAGATAGACCCTAAAAAGCAGAGCAGAATTTTTAGCACTGCCATGTTAAGGAGATAAGCTTGGGACCAGCCAGGCAAAGGATCTCAGTGAACATGCCAGGTTCTTAAATGAAATCCCTGAAGCTAAGCAAATTAAAGGTAATCTGAGCCTTACCAAAACTACACACAAACTTTTACTTAACCCTCCCCTTAACTACCTACTGGGGAAAGAGTCTCTAACTTGTAAACACAATGCTGAGCACTTAATAAAAAATTACCAAGCATTCCTAGAAGTTGATATTATACCATAAGCTAAGACAACAGACGTAAAGGTAATCCAACTTTAACATCATTATAAATGCAGAAAACACATGAAAAGATGGAAAATTTCGCAGACGGTTATAAAATAAAATTTCAAAAAAAGAAAGCAAAGTGGATATTCTAGAACTGAAAACACAATAAATGAAATACATATGTGCAAGAGATCATTTCTTTCTACTTAAAAACCCTCAATGGCTTCCCCTCTCAGATTAACAGGCTTAACCCTTAAAATAGCCGATAAGGCTATAGACAACCTCTATGACCTCATCTCCTGCTTACCTGTTTATTACTTGGCTCCAGACACACTGGTCTCCTTGCTATTTACTGCACATACAGAGTAGCCCCTATTTTCTCAGGCTAGAGATCTTTTTTGCAAGGGTATCGGCACTGACTACCTGCCATCACTATTCTTTTGCTCAGTAGCTACTCTATAAGGCAGGCAACACAAGGATAGGCTGACTGGGGCTGGCATTTTTGATCTCTAGTCTTTAAGGCTGATTATTTTCCAGCCAGGCCTTATTTTCAGGGCTATGCACTAAGTTATTACTAAACACCACTACTAT
This sequence comes from Hystrix cristata, assembly GCA_004026905.1. Lineage (NCBI taxonomy): Eukaryota > Metazoa > Chordata > Mammalia > Rodentia > Hystricidae > Hystrix > Hystrix cristata. The sequence continues at coordinate 62,826 of PVJO010004813.1, forward strand.
GCAAAGCACATACAAGTACTTTACTTACATCTATCCCTTGTTGCAAGCCATAGGTAATTTTGCAAGGTCACAGAATGCCACAATAGTAAATAAGAAAAGAGAAAAATCACTAAATTCCACTTTACACACTCTCACCTCCATCTACTCACAGGGCTTTGTGGCAAGGAAGCCAGACGCCAGACTAAGAAAAGTACAAATAAGAAGGAAGAGGAAGCCTGGTGAAGGGCCCCAAAAGTGATTTAGGGTAACTGCCACAAAGGTCAAATCCACCCCAAGTCTGAAAATCCAGAAAAGTATGCCAGCAGGTCAGAGGACACTTAAATTAAAGGAGCAGGGATGATTTAAAGGATCAGGTGCAATTTGAAAAGACTGGTGTGATTCAAATAAGCACTTGTTGAAATGTACAGTGGAAAAAAAAAGGAAAAGGTAAAGAGGAGGATCATTTGGCACCTGAGTGGTAGTGAAAGGTAAAGGAGAAAAAGGAAGAATGTCTGGGGTCTTGTGAAGCAAAAGAGATCCATACATTTGGAAAAATAACAACTCTTTCCTCAAGCAACATAAACAGAACAGCTGCTACTTGAACTTTACTAGATTCACAGAAGAGGATACCATTAGATTAGGAATACTATAAAACACTCAGTATCATAAAAATGAGCAAGAGAAGGCTGAGGCAGGAAGACTGCCAAATTCAAGCCCAACCTGAGTGATTTAGCAAATTAGAAAGATCCTGTCTCAAAGATTGTTTAAAAGGGGCTGAGGGGCTGAATGTACAACTCAGTGAGAAGACTGTGGGTTCAGTCTCCAGCACCACAAAAGCAAAAAAAGTAGAAAGAGATGATATACAAAGAAGGAATGACATTTGTATTACAGGTTGAGTATCCTTTATTCAAAATGCTTGGGACCACGATTTTGATTTTGGAATATGTGCTTATATGAAATGAAGTATCTTGGAGATGGGACCCAAGTCTAAACAAAATTAATTTATGTTTCCTATAAACCTTATATATATTCCCTAAAGGTAATTTTTCAAAATGATTTTAGTGCACTTGCATTTTGACAGTGCCTAGTATCACAGGAGGGTAGGTATGGAATTACCCACTTGTAATTTCAAGTTTACACTCAAAATTTTCAGATTTTGGAGCATTTTGGATTTTCTGATTAAAGATATTCAACCTGTCCTATAATCTGTCCCAGATTATATGAAAAAGAAAAAGAAGGAAGAGGGGAAAGGGGAAAGAAGGGGAGAAAAGGGAGGGCGAGAAGGGGAGAGGAGGGAGGGAGAAAGGGAGTGGCAAGAGAGGAAGGAGGTGGAGAAGGGGGAGGGGGAGAGAAGAGGGAGAAGAGAAAGCTAGTTTTAGAGCTACAATCCACAGAGTATAAGTGGTACTTACCTGTTAATCCTAGCACTCTCTGAGGCTCAGGTAAGAGGATCACAAGTTTGAGCCTAGCCTGAACAAATTAGCAAGATCGTGCCACAAAACAAAGAGGGGCTGGGGATGTAGCTCAGGGCAATCCCCAATATCACCACCACTACTACCAAAAAAAAAAAAAAAAAAAAAAAAAAAAAAAAAAAAAAAAAAAAAAAAAAAAAAAAAAAAAAAAAGCTACAATCAAAGAAGACCTTCAAACCACAACAAAGTTATCTTAATCAGTACCTTAAGGGATTACCAAGTACCCAGGGGTCTAATTTAAATAGCACTATATTTACATATGTTTAAACATCAACTTTTTAAAATTTTATTGAGTTTAATGGACCTATATCTAAGGTGTACATTATGTTTTGAGATAGACACACATTATTAAATGATTACTACAATCAAGCTAATTAACATATTCATCACCTCACATATTTACAGCAATTCTTAATTTCCTCTGCTTAGCAGCATAGGTTGAAAATACTCTTGAACAAAAAGAAAAACACTCAGCATCTCACTCCCAGAGACAGATTAAAAACAGTGAACACCATTTTAGACGTCTTCCTATCTCTATACATTAACACATTTTTAAAAATAAAAAATCGACAATGCCATATATACTGTTTTATAACCTGCTGATTCACTTAACAAAGTACAGGGGACACTTATTCACCTCAAATTCACGTCAACATCACAATATCTTAAATATATAATTAATAACTTTTTTCCATCCCCCATTACCCTAACCTACACTTCCCTCCCCTTTCCCCTTGTGCCCTTCCTCTTGTGTAATATTAGCCTCCCTTCTATTTTCAAGTCATCCTTTTTTGATTCCCCAATGATATTAGGAGAAATATGTGATATTTGTCTTTGAGTCTGCACTACCTTCTTTGTAAGTGCCAATGGAAAATCTTTTCAAATAGACTGTATTCAACAAAGAATTTCAAAATCTATACACAGTGTAGACCACATTTCTAACCACTAAGTGGTGAAACCAGAAAGTAATTCTAAAACAATATGGAACCGGGGCTGGGGATTTAGCTCAGTGGTAGACCACTTGCCTAGCAAGCACAAGGCTCTCGGTTTGATCCCCAGCACCCCCCCAAAAAAAACCCTATTACGGAACTATTACCAAGACACAATGTTAAGTATAAAAATAAAAACACGTACAGTATTTGTGTGTAGTATAATATTTTTACACTTAAAAGGATTTACATATTCATGAATGTTCATAAACACAAACATGTTCTTAAAATCTGGGAAGACACAAAAAAATACAAAGAACACAAGTTCCTTTTAGGGACAGAAAATCTGAGTTACTCAGTGTAGAAATGGAAAGATATTCACTCTCCACTGCATAACCTTATTCTGCACAAATTTTTAAATCACTTTTATGTATAAAAAGAAAAACAGACCAAGGCAAAAAGCCAAAATTTTGGCAACTCTGTTCTTAACAGTTTCTAAGAGAAAGAAGGGAAGGAAAAACGGAACTGTACATTATCTAGAAAATTACATACAAGCTTTATACATCAAAATCAACAGAACATAACCAAAGTTCACTCAGAGAAATACACACTTAATACCTCATTTCTAAGTAAAATTTAAATACATTAATAATTCAGAATTAGAAAACAACAAAATAAACCTCAAAAAAGGAATAACAGCGATAAAAGAAACTGATAACTTAGCAAATTTCAAAAACAGTAAGATTGTTATTTCAATTTCAGAGAGATGACTCTTCAGTGAAAAAAAAATGAAAGCAATCAGCTAACCTAATTAATAAGACAAAAAAGATGAAACAGAAAGTGATTAATATTATAAAAAGAATGGAAAGACAACTGTGGGTAACAGTTTGGTGGTTCCCTAAAAAGTTAAAAATGGAGTTACCATACAGCCCAGCCATTCCACTCCTAGGCCTATGCCCAAAAGAACTGAAAGCATATGTTCATACAAAAACATATATATACGTAAACATTCACAAGAGCATTATAACTCCTAATAGCTAAAAAGCGGAAGCAACTGAAATTAAATTACAATATAATCAAGTTATCTCTATAAATGATATAGATATACAACATAATAAAAAATTATCTCAATAAATGAATAAATAAACAGTGGTATTATTATGAGCAGCTAAGTTAGATAGACATTATTATACAGTCAGAGGGGGACTCAGCTGTCAAGGAAATCAGCAGAAAAAATAGACAGCAGAATTGCCGCTGGAGGCATATCTAAAGATGACCGCGCCTCAAGAAAAAGATGCAAGGACCAGGCCTACATGCCTCCCCTCAGGGACAAACAGTAACTTGGAACTATACCATAACCGGTATCACCTGGTCCAGTGAAGTCCAGATAAACATCAGTCATCCTGGTGGGTAACCAGAGCATCTGGATCCATCTCTTGCCAAAAATGCATTTGTTCTTCCCATGTACCTATGCTATATGATCTGCTTTTCTATTGGATCAATATTAGCTAAGTGGCTGCACTTTTAATCTTACTGGTTGATTACAGTTTGACCTATGTTTTACTCATCTCATGATTTTGTAACTACCTCACAATTTTGCTCTATCGAACATTCTTAAAGAAGTGGCATTAGTGGCAACTGACTTTTGGGTCCCCTCCTGTCTCTCAGGAGCTCTCTCTCAAAAAAATTTTTCCTATTCTTAACCTCCACTGTTCCTTAGAATTCATCCTTTGATTTCGGGAGAAATGAACTCAGCATATCTGACATCTAGCATGTTGAGAGTTATATTTTCTCTTATGTTAGTATAATAATAAAGTAAAATATTCAATCAAAAAAATGCTGGGGATGCAAGTCAGTAGTAGAGCATTCATCCAGCCTGTGTGAGGTCCTGGGTTCAATGCCCAATACCAAATGGGGGAAAAAGAAAACAGAATGACTTTGATGAGTAAAACAAAAAAATTACAAGATACTGTTACTGGTTTGTGTCTAGATGTCCCCCAAAAGACTCATGCAGTCATAAGTGGGACTTTTTCAGAGGTGGTTGAATCTAGAGTGTGTGATGCTGGGATTAAGGGCGTGTGATTACTAAATCAATCCACCGACTGGTTTGGCACCGCCCTAATCCTGGCAGTCTGGATAAAATAAAAGGGGCAGAAAGAAGCTACTAAGGCCCCTAGCTTGCCTTGCTGCCTTCTGCCTGTCTGCCATGCCACCCTGCCGTTGAGCCAGCCAACTGTACACTGAAACCTCTACAAACTGAGCTAAATAAACCTTTCCTCCCTTAACTTTGGGTGTTGGGTATTTTGTCTCAGCAATGAGAGAAAAGTAACTAAGACAAATATCATTCCAGGTTCATCAAATTGTGAAATGAAAGGAAAGAAAATGCAAGCATGTTTAAAGACTAAAAAGTAGGCCAGAATAGCTAGAAAACATAAAACTATTCCTATAAAACTGTAAGAAAATAAAGACTGAGTTCAGAATATTTTTTTTTAAATGAACCAATGGGTCTGAATTTTAGTTCTGCAATCAATGAGGAGTTAGAACCTGAACTGGACAAGCCAGGTTTGGTGGCACAAACCTGTAATCCCAGCACTCAGGAGGCTGACACAGGAGGACCACCATGAGTTTGAGACCAGCCTGGGCTACACAGTGGTTTCAAGGCTAGTCTGAACTACATATCAAGACCCTGTCTCAAAAAACAAAAAACAACAACAGCAAAACTGATGAACTGGGGGGACAAACATGCCCTTGATAAAAGATGCATGTCAAGAAAACTAATGTGACAGCAAGTTACTGTGAATTGGAGATGGGATAATAGAGTTAAGATAGTACTGAAACAATTCAGTAATGAGATTCAAAAAAATTAAAAATGGCAACAAAATTGAGCTCTGGTTGTTTCAAGGAAGAAGTCTCGTGCCTTTAAGAAACAGGCAATTCCTGCCACTTCTCCTTTCACCCTTAGCATCAGGACTTTAGGACGAAATTTAACTGCAAATTCTCTTTCCTGCCCATTACAATTGATTCCACACTCAACTCCCTGGTATCAGGTTGTCCCTGACTCCAATTCATCTTCCTTCTTTCCATAAAACAAATGCTGACGTTACTCTCTTTATTGAAAGCTTTAAATGGCCAAAGCTTAATCAGGTAAAGGCCAATCATTTCATACCAACAACTACCTCATTACAATGTGGAATGAAGATACTTTTATTCAGTTAAAACTCCAGTTTATCTTCTTCCACCCTCTCCCACTTACCCTTTCACAATGACTGCCCAACAAATTCTCACAAGTTCTTAAAAAACACCAGGTCCCTAATCTTTTTCCCTTCACTTGGTGAAATCCATCTTTCTGTTCTTTATTCAAATTTTACTTCAAAAAAACTTGCTGGGCCTTTCAGAACTTGAAAAGTAGGGCTAATTTTCTAACAATACGTTTCACTTTTGTTATGGTTTGTGTCTAGATGTCCCCCCAAAGCCTCATGTGGTAAGAGATAGCTGGATCTAGAGTGTGTGATTACTAAATTAATCCACTGATCGGTTTGGCATGGTTCTGCTGGGATCAAGGATGTGACACTAAAATAACGGGTATTAGGACTAAGGGTGGGAGTACTTCCCACCCTAAAAACAGGTAGCCTGGATAAGATATAAAATACAGGGGGAAGCTGGTTAGCTGCTTAGCTTGCTTGCTGGTTGCCTGCATCCCTTGCTTACTTTGCTGCCTCCTTCCTGTCTGCCATGCCACCCTGCCTCGGACCCAGCTGACTGTGGACAGAAACCTCTACGAACTGTGAGCTAAATAAACCTTTCTTCCCCTAAATTTGGGTGTCAGGTATTTTGTCCCAGCAACGAGAGAAAAGTAACTAAGACAACTTTGTACTATTAAATATTCAGAACTTTTTAATTCCCTAATAAATGACACCATCCTCACTGATTGTGACTCCATCTTACTCAATTTTAATTCCCTAGCATGCAGCCTTATAACATGATGATATTTGTTAAAGTACTCGTTAATTGGAACTACTTCCTACATTTAAATTTTAGCCATCAAAACAGTAACTCATAGGTATATTAATAGCAGTTTTTCAAATTCCTAAGCATTTAGTGGTTATATATACTATTTCCCACTCCAGTAGAAATATAAATAAAACATTTTACCATCAGCCTTCAGGGTTTCACAATTTCAAACACAAAGGAAAAAGGTCACAAATAAATGTTTTTCTAAAAATTGACATATTTTGCCAGATGTGCTAGCATACATCTGGAATCCCAGCACTGCAAAGAAGGAGAAAGAAGGACCACAAATTCAAACCCAGCATGGACAACCTAACAAGATCTTGTCTGAAAAAATTATAAAAGGGCTGGGAATATAGCTCAGTTCAAAGGCTATGGTTTCAATCCCTAGCACTAGAAAAAAATTTTTGATATACTTTCTAACTATTAGTTCTGAGATTACTTCACAAGTTTCAGAATTATGTCTTAACTGCACATTTAATTTTCAGATAACATCAAATCTGTCAATCAAGGACATGGAGTTATTCAACAAATTATACACTATAATTTAGCAGAGACAGCCTCTTCTACCTCACTTTCCTTAGTTCAGTTCTGACAGGTGAGTCTTCAATTAATAGAAGCTATTATTATCATTATTATCCCCAACCTCTGATACAGTTACCATTCAATATCTGTACTCTGCCCTCAATCCTAGCTGAGCTGCAGAAATACAGAACTTCTAAGTGCAGAACTCAAGTATATAAAAATCTGAAAAGTATAATATTTTGCCTTGTGCTAAGTATCCACTGAAGCAATGATTCAGAAAATTCCTGGTAAAAAGTTTGAGATCGCCAAAGATCATGGTGGAGGTCAGAGCTATTGAGGAATTAAGCTTTGAAACCAAAAGAAAATACAGAATTGAAGAGAAAACAAAAGATGATGAAACAATAAAATACTGCAAAATAATGGTGAGCATTTAGATTAACAAGGACTGCTATAAGCAAGACTAAAAGTATAAAGGAGCCAGAAGTCATCTCAGAATTTCTGTGGGTAGGTTTCAAGAGCCATTTCTCAATCAGGAGCAAAATACTGTGAAAGGCCAGTCGTGGTGGTGCACACCTGTAATCCCAGCACATAGGAGGTGGAGGCAAGAGGATTGTGGTGAGTTCTGAGTCCAGCCTGGGGCTACACTGTGAGTTCAAAACCAGCCTGAACTACCCAGTGACACCTCATCTCAAAAAAAAAAAAAAAAAAAAAAAAAAAAAAAAAAAAAAAAAAAAAAAAAAAAAAAGAAAAGAAAGAAAGAAAAAAGAAAAGATGCTGTGAAAGCAAGGTACAAATTTTTTAGCAGAGAGGTAAAAGATTTGCTTATACTAATTTAGAGACAAAAGCAATTGCTCAGGATTGGCCTGTGTGCAGACCTTGAGAGCAAAGAGGCCATGTTATAATACAAAGAGGTGAAAGATGACAAGAAGACTTGGCTATCCTCAGCATAAGATACCACAAGATATCAAAAACACTTAAACTGTACCACAGTCAATACCATTTGTTGACTTAAGTTCACCAAAGGAAAATATGACCAATTCCTTGTCTTTTCCCACTATTTCTGCTATTCCAAACTACTTCGTGCTTGGTCTATTTCTCCTATTGTAGGAAAACTTTTTCATCTCAGAATTTTCATTCTGGCCACCATATATACTTACACAAATGCCAGCTGAGACAGAGAGGGTTCAACACGCCCCAAAAGGTACTTTTATCTATCTTGCACAGCTCCCCCATACACCTCACACCCAACTGCGACTACATTAGACACCCTATGGCTATACAGGTAGGCATCTGCTTTGGCTGCAGGAAGCTTACATCACAGACTTGACCAAATGCGCCACCCTGCAGACCCTTTAGGAAATTCAACCCATACCACTACTCTGGATTACTCCACCTCTTTGCAGGTTTCCTCAATCACGTCCTCAAGGTGCCTCTCCCCAGCTCATGACCAAACAGAAAGTATGACACTCCATATGCACAAACTTGTTTTTTCTTGATAAGCAACCTTCCCATACACTTAGAAGGTCAGTCTGTGCACTCTTCCCCCTTATGCTGCAGCATAAATCCCAATATAGCCTCTTTTGAATGGCTATTTCTGCCTACTTGTGATTTCTATCTCAAGTAAAGTACGGTGAGCTGGTACAGTAACAGCTCCTAACACTAAAGGTCACTGGCATTGAAAATGGCCAGCAGCTGGAGTTGGTAACACTAAAGGCCATTGGTGCCAAGAACAGCCAGCAGCTGGGGCTGGTAACACTAAAGATTACTGGCACCGAATGTGGCCAGCACCCAGGGTTGGTAACATTCAAGAATGTTGGTAGCAAAAGCAGCCAGCAACCGGAGCTAATAACACTGAAGGTGGCTAGCAGCAGGGAACAACAGAGAGAAACAGAGAAGGGAGAGCAGCCATCTCCAGTGGCTAGAATTCCTGAGTCCGGCTGGTTACTGCTTGCTTGCTCTGAGCAACAAGAGGGACCACTGATACTAAGAGCTGATAGCTCCTGGTATTCAAAGCTCAGGACTGTTATCACTAAAAGAGCTGTACTGTGCCAATTCGTGATCTCTTTATGAAGTAAGCCAAAAACAAAACAAAACCAAAAAAAAAAAACCGCCTCTGCTACAAGGGGCGCTGGGCCACTCCTGTGATCCTAGCTACTGGGGAGGCAAAAGCAGGAAGACTGCAAGTTCAAAGCCAGCCTAACCAATTGAGCAAGACCCTGACTCAAAAATAAAATTTAAAAAAGAGGGGGTTATAGATGTAGTTCAGTAGTAGAAAGCCCTGGGCTTCGTCTTAGTACTCTTGAAAAACAAATCCTCAGCAACTGGCAACATCCTGGAAGTCCATACAGGCCCCTGAAGAACTGGACAGACAATGACAATGGTCAACAGCAGAGGGGTTGGGGATTTAGCTAAGTGGCAGAGTGCTTGCCTAGCGAGCGTAAGGCCCTGAGTTCAATCCCCAGCACCTAAAACAAAACAAAACCAAAAAAAAAAAAAAAAATGGAGAAGCCACTGAAGCACTATCCCATCCTGATTCCTGCCTTACAAGTAGCTAGCAACCCACACTAGGTACAAGTAGATACCACCCTGCAAATGATGCTTGGATCTACCCATATGACATTATTTTCACTAAAAGGATCCTCATCTAAGCTACAATCACCTCTCATATGGACCACCACAATAATCTTGTAAATGACTGTCTGCCTACACATTCTTGGTCTCCCTAGCCACAGAAGTGTTTTCAAATTTGACTGTGTCTCTCCTCTACTTTAAAATCCTCTGAAATACCATATCTGAGATTTACTTCAAAATAATAAAACAGGCAAGAAAACTGGATGGGGGCGCAAATGAAATACATGTGGCCACAAACTAACAACTGTTGAAACTGGGTGCTAAGAGATTGTGTCTATATTTTTTTCTAAAATACAAAGTTAATAAAATATTTGAAAGGAGAAAAGTGAAAATTTTTTTCATAAGCTTTTTAATGGTTTACTGGAGAGAAAAAACTTCTCCTCTAGCCAAGGCCAAAAACAACCCTCACTAGTGCCCTCCCTTCTATGGCTACACCTGAGATCCTTGACTCCTGGAAGGCACTTATACTCCTTTGCACCTCAGCCCCTTTGCACATTCAGTTCCCTCTGCCTAGAATCTGCCTTCATCAAGTTAATATTTATTTAGTCATAAGATCTCAGTTTAAACAGTCCAGTATCAGGGATATATTACGTACCCAGTAATTCAACCTAATTATAAATTTAATAAAATGTCACTTTCTTAGGGAAGCTATCCCTGACAGCATCCACATGAAATCAGGTTCCTCTTTTAAAATGCTCACACAGCAGCCACTACTTGACCTTCACTGTACTTTGTAGTTTGCAATTATGTATTATTTTTTGGTTATTTGTTTAATGTTCATTTGTGGCATACCAAGAAACATGTATTTGATTTTGTCCCTGGATCCTAATAGTGCTTCAGAAACCCTGGGAATTTCCTGAGTGACAGGAATAAAAGGAGCATCTTTTGTTACTCACAACAGGCCCCTTTCAAACACATCTGAGTTTATGCATTATGTGACTTCTGATGAGTCCCACATTCAGTCCTTCAAGGAGGTAGAGGGGCCACAGATCAAGGTAAGAACCAATTGCCAATGATTTAATCAACTGAGCCGATATAATGGAACCTCCATAAGAAAAACCCTAACAAGAGTTGTTGTTTTTCTTTTCTTGTTCTATTTGCTTTTGTGATGCCAAGGATGGAACCTAGTGCACACTGGACAAGTGCCCAATCACTAAGCTACACTCCCAACCTCCTAGACAGTTTTGAGAGCTTGCAGGTTAGTGAACATATCAAGATGCTGGAAGGGTGGCACACCAGGGGGCAGAAAAACTCCGCACCCCTCCTCCTATAACTTGCCCTATGCATCTCTTCCAGCTGGCTGTTCTGCACTGTGTCCTTCTCAATAAACTGGCAATAAGAAGCACACTGTTTTCCCAAGTTCTATGAGCCATTTTAGCAGACACTTGAACCAGCAGGAAGGTAGTCCTGGGAGCCCCCAATATGTAGCCACATCAGACAGAAATGTGAGGGTACTTCTGAAGTGAGGGCAGTCATATGAGACTAAGCACTTAACCTGTGGAGTCTGATGTTAACTATGGGTAATTTGTATTAAAGTTGAATTTGCAGGCACTCAGATGGTTCCAGAGAGTTGGGGGAATTTGTTGGTATGAGGAAAAAACCCTACACTCTTGGTGTCAGAAGTGCTGTAAGTAAGAACAGCACAGATAGTCTCACACTAATGTATAAAGGCCTAAGACTATGATGACAAAGACAGTGTTGATTTTCCTTATACCCCCAGTGCTTGCCGGCATAGGTAAAGCACACAGAAGGACCTCAATAAGTATTTGCTGAACTAAAAAAGCTAAGCAACCTAATCTGGATCTATATAGTTTATTATTCATATTGAATATAGCTTAATCTCAGATATTGTCTTACCCCAAAATGATACAGCAGGAGCAAGGTGGTACCACAGTGAACATACCCCATAGATTCTATCCTCGTTCCTTCTTCCAGCATATACACATTTATGGGCCTCGGGCACTCCCAAGGCTTTTTGCTTACCTCTCATATGCTAATGAGTCCAGGGCAAATTTCTCTCCTGAGCACTACACAGGAAAATCCACTTTAACTTAATATACCCAATTGAACGCCCCAAAAGAATCTCAAATTCATCTTTAAAACTCAACCCAACCTCTACTACCCCAAACTCCCTCACACACATATACATGCTGACAATTCATAAAAGAAAGATAAAAGGACATTTACCAAGGCCATTTCTCCAATGGAGGAGGGACAGCCTGTTTCCAAAGTTCTACAATTGAAACTGAAGTGCACACTGGTCCAGCTCTCCCACTCCTGCGACAAGTACAGGACTTTCTCACTAGAGATCTTCACCAGGCTGACTGATTTGGGCACTTTTATTAAACCATACAAACTGTTATGCAAAAATGTACAGGAAGCTGCTAGTTTGGACTAAGTTTCTGCATTAAGTCCAACAGACCAAACTAAAATAAAGTCATTCTTCCCAAATTTTACGTCTCCAGGCCAAAACTAAGGTATCTATCTGACCTTGCAAGAAATTACGAGAGATAAGAGCCTAATCCCTAAATTGGCCCATTTAGCTGACATGATAGGAAATTTCTCCTGCTTTAACCTTCACAAGGAAAGTAATTTGAAAAGACTAATACATTTTTTATTCTTTGTTTCTGTTTTTTTCAGCTCTTTTCTCTCTATAAAGCCAATCTCCTCTACTCAGCTTACTGGAACATTCATTCTATTTCACAGAGCAAGGTGTTACCTGATTCATGAGTCACAGATACATGTCAATTAAATCTGTAACTAAAGTTGCTGTAATTCTGTCTCTTACCTCTATTTAGAAAGGAAATACATTTACAGAAAAGACTTGCTGAGCTTGCTGACAAATTGTTTAGCTACATCGATAATGAGAACTAGTCAAATAAAGCAAGAAACAGATGTGCTTATTCAGCAAGTGAAGAACTAGAGACAAAATCAAACTAATGGGTTTTCCCTCATTTTCGAGAATCACCAATTCACAATCCTGATGAACCAGCTAAATATTGACCAAAAGAAAAAAAAAAAAACAACTCCTGTTGTTTTGTTTTTATATTTGTAATCATGAGTCAGGTATGGTGGCAATACCCATAATCCCAGCTTCTCGGGAGGCTGAGGCAGGAGGGTCACAACCTTGAGGCCAGCCTGGGCAAGTGAGCAAGACCCCTACCTCAAAATAAAAATTCTTTTAAAATGGTAGAGTATTTCCCTAGCATGTTTAAAACCCTAGGGTCAATCCTCAGTACCACTTCCAAAAAAAATTTTTTTACACTAATGATTTATGCCACCAAAACCAACAGTGCTTTTCCCCCCTGTGGTCCAAAGCACAAACTGAAATTTAATTACATACATAAATTACCAAATTCACCTAAAAAGGCAAAGTTTGAAAAACTACCAAGGGACTAGAAAAAGCCAATTAGCACTACCACTATCTTTCTAAAATTGAAATAAATGAGAAAGGCTGAAAGATCTGAATAAAGGGTTCCTACGAATGAGTCCTTAAATAATCCCTAAAAGTGAATTTATAAAATTCTGAGGCTTTCTTACATTCTCTAGTTAACAAAGCAACAACAGCTGACACCATTCATCGAAGTTTTTGTGGCAGGAATAATTATTTCATCTTCGGAACAACTCTATAAAACAGGTATTTTGTTATTTCAATTTGCCAGAAAAGAGAGGCACGAAAAGGCTCAAAATTTACCTGAGGTCACACTGCCAGTAACTGGATGAATAAGAATTCAAACCATCCTGGGCCTGGTGGTGTTACATGCACGTGACCCCAGCATTCTGAGAGGCTGAAGCAGAAGGATCATAAATTCAAGCCCAGCCTGGGCAATTTAAGAAGTCCCTGTCTCAAAAAAAAAAAAAAAAAAAAAAGTAAAATGGGTTGGGGATGTAGCTTAGGTCCTGGGTTAAATCCCCAGGACTGCCAAATAAATAAACACATACATACATACATACATACATACAAACAAACCAGAGCATTTGACATCTGACCTTTCAACCACAAAACTATGCTGCTTCTTGTCATCATCATGGTGGTTTCACATGTCCTTTATCATTCTTTTTTAAAATTGAAAACTTCAGAAGGCTTCAATGAATCAAGCGCCAATTCAGTTCATTCTTAGAGGTTTGCTGTTATGATAAAGTATGTTCCTTCTAACTACTCACTCAGATAATCTCAATCAGTTCACAAAAGAAAGAAAACAAACCACTTTTCACAGTCCTCAACAGAAACTTGCAAGGCAGAAAATACAAAGGACTGAGAACAGCAAAACAATTCTGACAGAGAACAAAGTTGGAGAATATACATTATCTGACTTTGGGGCTTACTATAAAGCTGTAATAATCAAGACATCTATTAGCATCAAGATAGCGGTATCTGTGATGCACATCTGTAATCCCAGAACTCGGGTAGCTGAGGCAGGAGGATCATAGGCTACATATGAGAAAAAAAAAAAAAAAAAAGAGTATCTATATTGAGATAAATCAACAGAACAAAACAAGAGAAAACTTTTGTTCTTCAAAAAGTACTGTTAAGAAAATTAAAAGGCAAGCTGCAAATTCAAACTATTCATAAAATATGTATCTGGGGTTGGGGATTTAGCTCAGTGGTAGAATGCTTGCCTAGCAAGAGCAAGGGCCTAAGTTTGATCCCTAGGACACACCCCCCCCCACAAAATAAAAACATATATCCAATAAAGGTGTGTACTAAGAATCCTAAAAGCCAAGTGTAGTAGTGGCCACCTGTAGTCCCAGATACTCAGGAGGTTAAGAAAGGAGAATCATTTGAGCTCAGCAGCTTGAGGCCACCCTGGGCAACATAGCAAGAGCATGTCTTAAGAAATAATCCATCAACAAAAAAGCAAGTCCTACAACTCACTCATAAGAAAACTCAAATTTTTAAATTAACAAAATATTTTAATAGTCACTTCACCAAAGATATATACATGACCAAATAAGCACATAGTCATTAGAAAATTAAAACTACAACATACATTACAAACCCATTGAAATGACTAAATTTAAAGACACAAACAATATCCTATGAAGATATGAGGCAAACAGAACACTCACACACTCCTGCAGAAATATAAAGTGGGAAACTGGCAATTTATTATGTAGTTTATTATAAACATATACCGTACAACCATATATATAACAATTCTGCTCCTTAAGTGTCTACCCAGTATAATAAGAACATAAACTACATAAGGACTTTCACACAAATATTCACAGCAGCTTTATTCATAATCACCAATAACTACAAACTCAAATGTCCACAAGTGGGCTGGGGATTTAGCTCAGTGATTAGAGTGCTTGCCTTGTAAGCACAAGGGCCTGAGTTCGATCCCCGGCACCACAAAAAAAAAAAAAAAAAATGTCCACAAGTGAGGAACAGATAGGTAAATTATAGTATATCCATACAACGGCATACCACTCAGTCATAAAAAGAATGAATTACGTAAGCAACAACATGATGACATTCAAAAGCATTACACTAATGAAGTAAGCCAAACAACTCCTATACTTCCTTCAGGTGATAATTCAAATCCCATTTCCTCCCACCTCCTTTAAACCTGTTCTAATAACTTTGTGTGTGGTGCTAGGAATTGAACCCAGCACCTCCCAAATGCCAGGCAAGAGCTCTACCCCTGGCCTATATCTCTAGTCCTGTTTTAATAACTTTAGCTCTCAATTATTTTTCTCATTTTAGAATCTCTAAGTCACTCACATGGAACTATAAAACTAAATGTTAAGCGTTGCCTTGTATGGTTTCTACTGATTCACCAAATAGACCCTAAAGACATCCTTCTTAGGTATTCCTCCACAGAAATTAGCATAACATTTGAAATGCATTAACTCTTGACAAAATAAGCAAAAATGTATTACTATAAATATTATAGAACAAAAGGTTTACAAGCAGCGATAAGTGAGTTTACTACCTTTTTAATGATTCTTTTTTCAACATGATTCCAAACAGTGGTTCAAAATAATGATTCCAAATAATGGCTGCTATCAAACAGGGCTTTTTTAGAACATCACTGCCCTTTTTAATGAAAGAATCGTTGACAACAAAGGAGAATACTATCCATTTGTCAAATATAACACCATGTTATGTTAACAAACACAATTAATCCAGAAATGCAAACAGAAATGTCAGTACCTACGGTTTACCTTAATTTGCAGCTGACCTGTGACCAAACCAGACACTAGACTTTAACAAAAGTCCTCATTATATTATTTGTAGAAAAAACATCTCCCCTTCTTTAGAATCATTCATCTGCTATCATCTATAGAGGACAGCCTACATCATAAGAACAATAACATTTCAGTAAATTTATCTTAGCTGCACTCCCAATAATATCTCTTTAACAACTCTTGGTTTGTCTGATTGGGTTTTTTTTTTTGGTGGGGGGGGCAAAGTACTGGAGGTCTAACCCAGGACCTTCACACTGAGCTGAGATACATCTTCAACCTTTTTTTACTTTTTATTTTTGGGACAGGGTCTCACTAAGTTGCTGAGGTGCCCAGGCTGGGCTCAAACTTGCAGTCCTCCTGCCTCACCCTCTCAAAGTGCTCGGAACCATCACTAGAACTCATTTTTACAAGGTCAGTGGTAGAGCACTTGCCTATCAAGTGCAAGGCCCTGAGTTCGATCCCCAACACCCAAGTAAATAAATAAACAGAATAAAGAAGGGAGAAATAGCAAAAATGTAGGTAATAGGTCGTACAGCTAGTTCACAACCACAGAATATCAAAATACAAATTTTATTTGGGAGAGAAAACAATAAAATTCAAAAAATTAACAGAGCTGAAAGTGGTAACACACACCTATAATTCCAGCATTCTGGGAGACTAAGGCAGGAGGATTCCAAACTCAAATTCAATACAGCCAATTTAGCAAGACCCTCTCTCAAAATAAAAAATGGGTCAAGAATATAGCTCAGTGTGAATGCTCTGGGTTCAGTACCCAGTAGAAAAAAAAAAAAAACTTATCTGAAGAGTGTAGGGGGCTCATATCTGTAGTTCATCTGCTTAGGAGACTGAAGCAGGAAGATCACAAATTTAAAAAACAAAGCTGGGCGGTGCTCAGGGTTAGAGTGCTTGCCTAGCAGGCTCCAGACTCCGAGTTCGATCCCAGTACTACCAAAAAAAAAAGCTTACCAGAAAAAAATATTGGGGCAAGAGAAGAAGACATAGTAATATGGACCACTAAACTTTACCTTTTAAAGTTACCTTTTAACTTTTACATAAAAAAAAATACAAAGAGCACATGCACTAAAGTGAGTCTGCTAGCATTTTTTTAAGCAATCTGTAATTATATGCTAATTTTAACAAGCACATTCTGATTTATTAGTACCAAGAACTTGATCAGAATGTACAAAATGTATCCACAGTAGGGTGTCTACTACATATAAAGCATTTTACTTCTAAAGAACTGAAAACACAGAAAGGGTCTGGGGTGTAGCACGGGCAAGGCCCTAAATTTTATCTACAGCACCACTGCAGCAAGATCAAAAAACAAAATAATTTTTTAAAAAACACACAAAAGGGAACTGAGACATGTAAGCAAATACAATACAATACGGCGGAATTGGGGATTTAGCTCAAGTGGTAGAGTGCTTGCCTAGCAAGCGCAAGGCCCTGAGTTCAATCCCCAGCACCTAAAAAATAAAATAAAATAAAAAACAATATAATACAATATGGCAATGTTAGGAGTTACTGGGAACATTAAGGCAATGAGGACAGAAAGGCCACAGCACAAGAGAACAATCAAACAATCTGCCACTGCGAAAGTTGAGCTGAGAAATGAACACCTAAAATAAAACAGCAATACTATATTGGGCTTCTGTGAGGAAGATTTTTTTTTCTTACAATACTGGGGATTGAACCAGGGCCTCTGCACTGAGCTACATTTCCACCTCTTTTTTATTTTTTATTCTAAGACAAGGTCTTGCTAAGTCTCCCAGGATGGGCTCAAACTTGGTGTCTTCCTGTCTCAGGCTCCTAAGAATTACAAGCATGTGCCACTACACCTAGCTTGATGAGATGGGGGTTTTTTGTTTGTTTTGTTTGTTTTGTTTTGTTTTGTTTTTGCAGTACTGGATACAATATTGAACCCAGGGCCTTCTCAGTGAGTTACATCCCCAGGCCCCTTTTTTAAATTTTGAGACAGTGTCAAACTAAGTCACTAAATTGCTCGGATTGGGCTTAAACTTAGAGATCCTCCTGCTTCACTCTCCCAGAGTGCTGGGACTATTGGTATGCAGGCCAACACTTCTGCGATGAATTTTAAGAAGATACAGCCAAGAGAAAGAGGAAGGGCGGAGGGAGAGTAAGGGGACATAAAAAGAACTGAGATGTGTAATGTGCATGAAACAACTCCCCATGATGAACCTAATCATTATGTACTGGAAACATGTACTAAAAAAAATGTTTTGTATTTTAAGTAACATTTAAACTAAGAACCTATCCATTATATCCTTGTTTAAAATAACAAAACTGAAATAAAAAATAAAAGGGAAATGAACTAAAATCACCAGGTATGGTGGCACATGCCTGTCATCCCAGCACTCGGGAGGCTGAAGCAGGAGGATCACTGTAAGTTCAAGGCCAACTAAGCTACACAGTGAGTTTAAGGCCAGCCTCAACTACCTTGCAATACCCTGACTCAAAAAAACAAAAAAACAAAACAAACAAAGTTAACGTCTACCAATAAGAAACTGGTAAATTATATACATAACTGAAATTCAAGTCAGTCATTAAAATGAATAAAGAAGATCTACTATTATCTAGAATGTATTAAACTGCAGTGATAACTTTGATATATTAAATTTAAAAGATTAAAATGTAACAAACTGGACATGATGGTGCATTCCTCTATTCCTAGCTATTTGGAAGACTGAGGCAGGAAGACTGCACTGCAAGTTAGAGGCCAGCCTGTGAAAAAATGGCAAGACTCTGCCTCAAAACAAAAAATAAGCAAAAAGAGCTGGAGATGTAGCTTAGCACTCATTCCCCAGGATCAATCCTCAGTACAAAAAAAAAATTGTAGACACTGGTCTATGAATGTTCACAGGTTCATAGCAGCATTACTACAATAATGAAAAGACAGAAACAACTCAAGTGTCCATCAACAGATGAATGGATAACATATGGTACATACACACAGTGGAATATTAGTCATAAATAGCAATAAAATTTTGCTAAGTGCTACAACATAGAAAGAGAACACACTGTGCTTTGTGAAATAAGCCATTTTTGGGGGGAAAAAAAGAGGGAGTATATGTGTGTAAGTATAGAATCTCAGAAGACACATAAGAAACTGATTAATAGAGTTGGGGGTGACAGCTCAGTGGTAGAATAAGCAGAAGACACTGGGTTCAATCCCCATGACCAAAAAAAGGAAAAGAGAAGAAAATGAGAAAAAAGAAGAAATTAACAGTTAACTACAGGAAAGACTAGGAAAAAATCAGGAATGAAAGGCAGACATATCTGTTGCTGTAACACCCTTCATACTGTGTAGAGTTCTTACCATGTGCATATATTATTCAAGGATTTTTATAATCAAAAAAAGAAAATAAATATTCAGGCAAGGATAATATTCCACAGGTACTAAAACCACTGGGAAACAGCTGTGGGAGAGACAATTTTCATACAATCTCAAAATACTACCCCATAGATTACTGGTTATTTACAAATGGAAAAAAGTGTA
The DNA here is from genome assembly GCA_004026905.1 of Hystrix cristata. Taxonomy (NCBI): domain Eukaryota; kingdom Metazoa; phylum Chordata; class Mammalia; order Rodentia; family Hystricidae; genus Hystrix; species Hystrix cristata. Next base: position 82,082 of record PVJO010004813.1, read on the forward strand.
CATTTACATTTAAGTAAACATGAAGTAGTCATCACCTTAAATAAATAATCAAACATAGAATTACCTATAAAGAAAATATTAAATGCTGACTAAGGTGAAGCAAGGTGTACACATCACCTTTACAGTGTTAATGCAATAAATGTTTAATCTGACTATATAATCTTAGAGAAACAAGGAGCAAATTCGGACTGAGACATTACATAACACAACTGACCTAGATTCTTCAATAGTTAATTTTTTTTTTTTTTGTGGTGCCAGGGATCGAACTCAGGTTTGCAAGCACTCTAATCACTGAGCTAAACCCCCAGCCCCAATAGTTAATTTTTTTTAAAGCAGGTTATCATTCTATATTTAAAGGACATAAAACCAAAGTATGTGAATAAGATTAGATGCAGGATGAGGAAAAAAAAACTATCAGAGGTATGTGGGAAACAAAATACAAACATTACTTATTAGATAATAATGAATTAGAGGTACTTTCTTTAGGTGAGATAAAGGATTATGCATAAGCCAGAGAGTCTGTTTTTAGGAAACGGAGGTCAAAGTTCTAGGGGAGGAGATGGAGTATCTTGATGACTTCAACTTACTTGCACTTAAAGTAAATGTGTGTGTGTATGTGTGTGTGTGTGTGTGTGTGTGTGTGTGTGTTTAGAGAAAAGATCAAGTACAGCAAAATGCTACAAATTGTGTATTTATGTGAAGAACATACATGTTCACTGTATATATATATAAATTTGAGAAATTTTCAAAATCAAAGTTTGGAGAAGAAGGTAAAAACCCCTAGATCAGGCACGGCTGAGCTCCAATGACATCAAGGAAAGGAAAAAAAGATTATCTTTTACCAGAAAAGTATGCATAAGCATTAAATGATAAGCATGATTTTTTCATGATTAATCATGTGCTTCTGGATGGAGCATGTATAATAAAACCATTTATTCCGAGAAGCATCTCTATTAGGCAAATCTCACTTTTAATTTCCTTGCAACATAATCATTTTCATTTAAGTAATTACATTGATACCATCTCTATAAAATTCAGAGATAGATGTATAACTCTCACTCAAAAGTGAGCTGCAAGAAAAACACTGTTTCTATAAACATAACCACTAAGTAGCCTGCCCTTCCCACATGTAAGATAAGAGCTAGACAGCAAGATAAATTAACTTAAGCATCAAGCGTGTGCTTTGTACAAACTATACAAAAGGAGCTGAAGAACAGCTTGGTTCACCAAAAGAAAAAAAAAAGACTGGGAAGGCAGAACACTCGGTATCTTGAATATTCAACCAACAGCATCATGTTTTAAAAGAGTATGAATTCCTATATTAGAAAACATCAAAGCAAATCTCTATTTTAATATGACTGGAGGTAAATTATACCAGGGAAAATCTAATCTGCAAAACTAATTTGGAAATGTTTGTGTACTTATCTGTCTTTGAATGTCTATTGTCTTGAGAATTCACTGTTACACAAAACAATGAAGTCACACTATGAAGACCTGACTCAGGACGAAGTGTAAAGTTTTTCCTACTTTCTACCTTGAACACTACCTAAATCTTCCCCTAAAAATCTCTCATGCTGACAGAAAATAGTCGAGGGTGAAAATAAGCCTATTCTCTTTTTTTTTTTTAACATTTTTATTGAGCTATAATTCATACACCATAAAATTCATCCATTTATAATTATCAGTGATTTTAATATATTTACAGAATTGGGCATTATTCACCACAATCTAAGTTTAGGACATTTTCATTTCCCCAAAAAGAAACACCCTAGTCATTAGCAGACACTCCCTACTTTCGCCCATTCACAATTTGTATCTTGAGCAGAACATGCTGAGCTGGTAGACTAAGAGCAGGCAACACCAAAGGCCACTGGTGCCCAAAGCAGCCAGCAGCCAGCAGCCAGAGCTGGTAACACTGAAGGCACCTAACAGCAGAAAACAGCAGACAACAACAAAGAATTGCCAGAAGCCACCATCTCTGGTGGCCAGAAGGATTTCCTAGGTCTGCCAGTAGCTGCTGCCTTTGAGCAGTGAGGTGGGCCATTAAACCTAAGAGCTGAAAGTCCCTGGCACTCAAAGCTCAGTACTAGCAATACCAAAGGAGCTTCACTTTGCCAATTCACGATTTTTATATGAATTGAGCAAGAACCCTCAACCAACTGACATCATCTTAGAAGCCCATATGGAGTTGTCCCCTTTTGAAAAAGAGAGTGAACAATGGCAAGAACAATACAAAAGTGGCTTAAGAACTGGCCCATTTCTGATTTTCATCTTACATGTGACCAAAAATCGACAGTAGCCAGTGACAACTGCCTCCTTAAATTAATCTATCCTCAAATATGTTTTTTACCTATTCACCTAGCCCTTACTAATATCTCAGCTTACCAGAGGAAGAAGAGGAGAAAGAGTATGTTCCAATTTGCCATTTTATGCAAAATAAAATTCCATATTACCATTTTATGCCTCTTGTTCCTGCATGTACTGTTTGTTGATTTGTTGGTTTGTTTTGCAGCCCTGGGTATTGAAACCAGGACCTACACTGAGTTACATCCCTAGTATCTTGGGATTTTTGTTTTTTTAAATCTGCGATAGGATCTCACTAAGTTGCCCAGGCTAGTCTCAAACTTTGATCCTCTGCTTCAGTCTCCTGGGTATAATTTTTACTGCAAAAGAGGCAAAAGATCAAATGCCTACCAATGGCCCCTTTTAAGAATACAATATTTTTTGTCAGTTGTAGTAGCACGTGTACTCCTAGCATTTGGAAGACTGAGGCAGAAGGACTGTGACTTTGAGGCCAGCTTGGGCTTCACAGTGAATTCAAGCCTAGCCTGAGCTTTATGGTGAGTTCAAGGCTAGCCTGGACTATATAGTAAGACCCTATATCAAGAAACAACAACACAGGGGAAAAAAAAAAAACAAAAAACACTTTAAGAACTGGGGATAAAGCACAGTGGTAGAGTGCTTCCCTAACACATGTGAAGTCCTAGAGCCAATTCCCAGCATAAGGGAAAAAAATTCATTATTTCACGATATAAAAGGGCATTACATAATTAACTGAGACAATGAGACATAGCATAGAGATGTAATGTAGAGAATGTTTTCTTTTCTTTTTGCCAGGACTGGAATCAAATCCACAGCTTCATGCATGCTAGGCAAGCACTGCCCTACTGAACTATACTCCTACCACAACATTAGCTTTTAAGAAGCAGAAAACTTAGATTTAAGAACCAGCAATGCAGTAGAAGATAGGGAACCTATCTAACTACCTTTCAAAGAGGAGCAAATGAGAATCCATGTGAAAGTATTTCAATGCAATATTAATGTGAGCTCTGATTATTATATGCCCACGAACAAACTATGGAAACATCAAACCTGACATATAAAATGAGGGGATCCTGTTAAATAAGCTTCAATTCACTCCTAAGCCTAAAGTTCTAATACAAATAGTGTCCTCTTAGCTTTCTATCTACATCTAATCTACCTCTTGTGGATTTGTAACTTTTTTTAGGGATACTAGTTCCCAGGTCTTCTTATTTTCTACCTTCACTAAGACACAGTCAACTCTTCACAGTCTTCTCTTATGGCCCTGATTGCCTAAAAGTTAAAGAAAATATGTCTGTTCCTCAGAAATAAACTTTAAACCCTCTCTTAAACTAATTTATATTTCACGCTATTACCCTCCATATCTTTCACATAGAGTGGTGGTTAAGCAGACGGACTCTGGAACCAGGTGTCTAGGTTTAGATCTTGGCTTTCAATGTCACCTATAACCCTGAACAATTTACTTAATCTCTTTGTTCCTTGGTTTCCTCATCTATCAAGGGAGTAACAATAATGTGTCCATTACACAAAGCTGTATAAACTAGTAAAAACAATGCTTGGACACTGTAAATATTATACAGTGGCTTTCCTTTTCTAACACCACTTCTCTAGAAGTATAGTAATCCTCACAGGCTGAGATAAAACAAAGCAGTATTTACCACTTACTTTTTTCCTCACCAAAAACTGTCTTATTATTCAACTACTACCAAAAACTCCTCCACCTCACTGCAGAAAATACACACTCTTCATCATTGGCTATTTCATGATAAGATATTAACATTTTTATTGACAACACAACCTTTGAACAAAGTCTATGTATTCATTAATCCCAAATTTTCTCTCAATTTTCAATAATGAATTGCACTCTGAAAGGCATTCCACACAGAATCTTGCCAAATAATCCCAGTATCAGTGCTTTCCAAAAGAATACCATCTAACACATGGAAACAGAATAATAGAGGTCTGCTACTTTACAATCCCTAATAAATCCGTAAGTTTAAACAATGATCATCAATAGCTGCTAACATCACAAAGAGATAAGAAGATCTTACATACTGTTTAAAAGAAACACAAACTACTCTTATTAAGTATTCACACAAAGAACAAGAATAAAAGCAAACTATCAACTTACAGGAAATTCAAGAGATAGAAAAACTGTTAAACTATGGGAAACTTCTCAGGGCAAACAACCTTGTTTCTTCTAACAAAACGGTAAGAAAGAAAGAAATGGAGAGTCTAAAGATTAAAAGTGAAAAAACAGCCATGTGTGTTGGCCCATATCTGTAATCCAAGCATTCTGAGAAGCTGAGGCAGGCAGATCACAAGTTCAAGTCAACCCTTCGCAACTTAGTGAGAACCCAACTTAAAAATCAAAAAGGTTGGGAATGTAGCTCAGTGTAAAGGTTCCAGGTTCAATTCTCAGTACCTTAAAAAAATAAAAATAAAGTGGAAAACATCCCCAAAAATTACAAAGTATGGATTTTATTTGGATCCCACTTCAAGCAAATAAATTATTTTTCTATATCTATCCATAAATCAGAGAAATATAAAACCTAGCTACACGTGTGATGATATTAAGAATTTGCTATAGGGGTGGAGATTTAGCTCAGTGGTAGAGCACTAACCCTAGGAGGTACAGGCCCTGAGTTTGATCCCCAGTGCCAAAAAAACCAAAACAAAACAAAAAAAAACTTTGCTATAGGACTGAGGAGTAGCTTAATGGTAAAGCACTTGCCTAGCACAAATGAGGTAGTGGGTTTGATCCCCAGGATTACAAAAAGAAAATATCTTGTTATAATTCTCTGGTATGATTATGGATGTGTTATAAAATATTCTTTTAGAGCTCAGTATTGAAATATCAGAAATGCATAAACAGTATATGTCTAGAATTTGATTTAAAATAATCTAGAGATTGGGGGTAAGGTGGTACACAGAAATATAGATGAAATAAGATATTCTTTAAATTGGTAATTCTATCTATTTAAATATTCTATAATCAAAAGAAAAAGTGCTGCTTGGGAATTGAATAATCGCCCCAGGACTATAATAATCTCTAGATATTCCTATAACAGAGGAATCCAGTCAGGCAAAGTGACTAAATGTATAAGTACCAAATTACACAGTATTGTAAGAAATCATTTGGAGGAGTTGGGGATTTTAGCGCAAGGGGTAGAGCATTTCCCTACCAGGTGCAAGGCCATGAGTTTAATTCCCCAGCAACCTCCCCCCAATAAAGAAATCATTTGGAAGCCAGACTCAGTGACAAACGAGTGTAAGCCCAAACTACTCAGAAGGCTGAGGCAGGAGGAAAGAAAGTTCAAGGCCTGTCTGGACACCGTAGCAAGACCCTGTCTCAAAATAAAGAGGGCAGGGGATATAGCTGAGTGGTAGAGCACTTGCCTAGCATGTGAAAGGCCCTGAGTTCAGTGTCCAGTACTGTAAAAGGAAAAAAAAAGAAAATTATTTAAGAGGCTGGGAGTGTAGTTCAGCCATAGTGCACTTGTTGAGCATGCGTGAGGCCCTAGGACCTGGGTTCCATCCCCAGTACCACAAAATAAAAGTCATTTAACATGAATTTTACTAGCAATTCACATGCTAAATTCTCCTATGTAATTGTTCATTTACAAGTCTGTTAACAGTATCTAACCAATTTGTAGCTTCCTGTCCAAAAATTACAACATTCAAGTACAGTATAGTTTATTTTTGTTTATTAAATACAGCAAAAGTCACAGAAAAAAACTTGCAGACAATATTGCACAGTCATTGCAATCTTTCTACTCCTATGAGTCTTCGTACTTCTGGAATTTATCAGCAGCAGACTTACTGCATAAGCACTCAGCTCACTGAGCTACCAAATAGGACTAGTTTTATCTTGGATACAAAAACCCTTTCCTGGCTGCCTACTCTGAAATAAGGAGCCAAACTAACAGATGGCAAACAAAGAGGGAGGGAGGGCTGATAAAGAGGCAGGATAAGAGAGCATCATGAAAAAAGAAAATAACACAGAGACCTGAAAGACATTTTAAATAATAATTAAAGAATATAAAATATTTAGCAATTTCTCAGATTTTTGCAAAACAGTGTCACACTGTCAATCCTGAAATATTTTAAATAAAGCTAAGCAAATTGGCACCTGATTTTATTCCCTTATATAGCATACATTAAGAGTTTTTTAAAACTCCTTAATATCTTAGAGCAATTTAAATTAACCAAAGCAATGTGAACCATTCTCAAAATGAACAAGAGAAATGAGACATACCAAATTTTTATAGTACATCACTACTGCTGTACATTACATCTCCCTTTTTAAATGCAGCCAGACTTTCTTTTTACTTCAAAAAAAAATACATGTTTTAAAAACACTTAGATTTAGTGCTGGGGATGTAGTTTAATGGTAGATAGAGCATGTGTTTAGCATGTGTGAGGTCCTGGGTCATTGCTTCAGGTCTATGAAACAGTAACTATTATTATTCTCATTTTATAGATCAGGAGACTGAGGCTTAGCGATTAAGACCTGCCCAGCATTACTCAACCAATAAGTGGTAGTTAAAAAGAATAGAAAACAAAAACAGGTATCAGTCTATAATTCCCATGGACTTCTCTCAAATGAGATTCATCATCTGAAACACAGAACACAGACAACAGACAGAGAGAATATATTCTCAATTCTCCCAAGGATAGTACATAACTACAGTCATTCCAGATGCACTGGAGAAAGTTAATTCTTTACATACAGTTGTCCAAATGTCTTAGAATTTTCTGGTGGAACCCCAGTTTAAAAGAACTATACTATATTAATATTATAAGTCCATTTCTACTGCTACTATTAGGAGCCATTTAAAATGAGATATTTATGTACAGCAAAGAAATCATCAAAATGAAAAGATGGCCTATGGGCTGCAAGAAAAGATTTGCAAGATATCTAATAAGAGGTTAATATTCAACATATATAAGGGATTCACAAAACTCAATAGCAAAAAAACAAAACAAAATACCATAAAACATCTAGTTAAAAACAGGCAAAGGAGCTAAGCAGACACTTCTCCCAAAACAATGTTAAAAGGTATTCAGCATGGCTACTCATCAGAAAAATGCAAATCAAAACCACGAAGTACCACCTCATACCTGTTAGGGCACCTACTACCACACTTAAAAAGAAGAGATGGAAAATGTTAAAGAGGATATAGGGAAAAAGGAATACTTGTATACTGTTGGTGGAAATGTAAACTAGAACAGCCATTATGTAAATTAAAACAGTATGAAGGTTCCTCAAAAAATTAAAAGTAATACTTCCATATGAGCCAGAAATTTTTCTTCTGGGTATGTACCCTATGGAAATGATATCAGTACATTTACAGAAGTATCTATACTCTTGTATTCAGTGAAGCATTATTTGTAACAGCCAAAATACTAAAACAACCTAAATACTGTCAAGAGATAAAAGGATACATAAATTAGAACATTGTTTAGTTTTAAGAAAGGAGATCCTAGCTTGGTGTGGCAGCAGCCACCTGTAAACCTGGGACTTGAGACGCTGAGGCAGGAGAATCATGAGATTAAAGCCACCCAGATTACATATCATAAAACCCTGTCTCAAAAACCAAAAAGGAAAGAAAGAACAAAAGGAGATCCTGCCATTTATTACAACATAGAAGATATTAATGTTATGTGAAACAAGCAAGACACAGAAAAGAAAAACACCACTCACTATGGTGGTGCACACCTGTAATCCCAGCACTTTGGGAGGCTGAGGCAAGATGATCACAAATTCAAGCCAATCCTGAGCAACTTAGCAAGATCCTGTTTCAAAATAAAAATTTAAGAAGACTTAGGAATGTAGCTCATGCAGCCCTTAATTTAATTCCAAGTACTGAAAGAGAGGGACAGGGAACATAATGGGAGTAGGGAGAAGGAGAAGGAGGGAGAGAGGAAGAGAGAGAGAGAAAGAGAAATACTCCTTAATCTCTTTTTTATGTAAAAACAGAAAAAAGAAGAGACGACGTAGGCTTAAAACAAAGTACAAACCCAGAAGCCCCCCCAAAAAAGGTATAAAGTTACAGTCATATTGGATGAATAAAGCTGGAGACCTAAAGTACAGCTTGAAGACGTCAGGTAACATTATTGTACTATATACTAGATATTTTCTGACAGATTTTACTTGTACCACAAAAAAGGGGAGATGATAGATACATTAAACTGCTTACCTACAGCAATCATTTCACTACATAGATTTACTTCAAAAACACTATACATCTTATACAAAATACAAAATTTTTTAAAAAAAAGGATTGGCAGTGTGTTAGGCCCTGGGTTCAATCCCCAGCACTACAACGATAATAATAATAAAATAATAATAACTAGTAAATAAAATGAGAGAGAAAATAAAGGTGGACAACATAAGTCACTATCCTGTGACTTTTTTATGGGCTTTTCTCTGTTACCAGTAAACTCAAGAGTTATGAGTTAGATAGGTTCTAGCGTCTACTCACAATCACTACTCAGCATCTGTTTGCCTGGAAACATCAGCTCATTAGAAAACCAGTAGAAGCCAGGCATAATGTTAAATGCTTATAATCCTAGCAGTCTGGGAGGCTGAGGCAGGAGGATCACAAGTTCTAGCCCAGGCCAAGCAACTTGGCAAGATCCTGACTTAAAATAAAAAGGGCTGAAAAAAAATAAAATAAAATAAAATAAAAAAATAAAAAAAAATAAAAAGGGCTGGAAATCTAGGTCGGTGTAAAGATACTGGGTTCAATCCCCAGTACAGACAGACAGACAGACAGACAGACAGACACACACACACACACACACACACACACAGAGAGCAGGGAAGGGGGTTGGAGAGGGAGACACTACGAGAATATAAACTCCTGAATTCCACAGAACATTCTTCCCCCTAGAGATCAAACATGGGACTTCACACATTCATTCTACTGCTGAGCTATATCCTCAACCCAGGTTTTTAATTAGTGTGTACTAAGCACATAAAGCAGCATCCTTTCCGGGAAAGAACCTAAATTTCAAGCCTCACTGGGCAAAATGTATTACCCTGTAGGATGGAGATATTTTTATGTTACTGTGGTTTCTTGGCACTACTAAAATCCAACAGGATAATACTAACCCAGAACTTGAAAGTCTGTTTCACTTTAAGATTTACCTTCTTAAGAATTATGACATAACTAGTCACAGTAACTACCATAACATGGGTGTCAATACGTACTGTTCAAGATAGCACACAATATGAACCAACAGCTACTGTATCACAAACAAATGCTAAAAGAAAATAATGGCCTTCTTACAATTTCAGGTATCCTTTGTGAAATCACACAATTATTTCAGAGCACAGGTATTATCAGTCAACGCAATACCTTCATTAAATACAAAATATTTCACCAGTGAGAAATCTCCATGAGACAAGAAATTGCATTCAAAGCAATTTCACCAGCATATAATTATTTACTTGTATCAGTATTAGCAGATAATGTATTTCATTTTCAAGCTATAAGAACCTACCAACCGCAGGCATTAAGCGCCCTTCCACAAGGGGCCACTGAAAAGACTACACAGCATTTTTTAAAATTGAAAGAATGAAATCAAGAAACTGAAAAGTATGACAACACATTCCATTAGTCAGACTGTAGGGAAAAAAACAGGAATTTTCATACATTACTAGTGGGTATGCAAATTGCTACCACTCATTTGAAGGAAAACCAGGATTACCCAGCAAAACTAGATGTACACTTAGCTTTGACGCATCAATCCTACTCACAGGAATCTACCTGGAAGAAATCCCTCTAACAATACAAACATACACATACAGAAAGTCATCTATAGTCACATTGTTCACAATTACAAAATTGAGGAAACAACCTAAATGCCCAACCATAGAATGGCTAAATTAAAATACATGTACACAGTGGAGTACCAACAGCTGTTTAAAAAAAATAAGAAATCAGAGTATGAAAAGATCAGATCTTCAAAAGAATGAACTGATGTGTAGTCATGTCCAGGGTATACTCTGAAGTGAAAAAAAATGAAGTGCAAAACAGTTTAATATACTCTTCACTGAAGAAAGGAATAGGTAACAGTGAGGCAGTGCCTCAGAAAGTTAAGCACAGCGCAGGGGACGTAGAACAGTGGTAGAACACTTGAGCAGCATGTGTCAGGCCCTGGTTTCAATCCCCAGCACCAGAAAACAAAGAGTAAAATAAAAAGAATTTAAACAGAGGGTTATCATATGATTCAGGTATTCTACTTCTAGGTATATAGCCAGGAGAACAAAAAACAGGTACCCACCCCAAACATTGTACATGAATGTTCACAGTAGTATTATTCATAGTAGCCAAAACACAGAAAACCAAATTCCACCAGGTGACACAAGGATGAACAAAATGTGGCATATTTATACAATGGATTTCATTCAGCCATTAAAAAAAAATTGAAGTACTAATACATTCTACAACATAGATGAACCCTGAAAGAATTATGCTAGCCAAAAGAAGCTAGCACAAAAGGCCACACATGTTACTCCATTTACAGAAAATACCCATAATAGGCAAATCCACACAGATAGAAAGTAGATTAGAATGGAGACATGGGAAGTGACTACTAATAGTCACAGAGTTTATTTCTGGGGTGATGAAAATGTTCTGAATTAGATAGTGGTGACAGCTGCACAATCTTGTGAATATACTAAAAACCAGAACCGTATACTGCAAAATGAGTGGGTTTTATCCAGGCACAGTGTCATGGGCCTACAGTCTCAGTTCCTCAGGAGGCTGAGGCAGAACAATCACTTGAACACAGTAGTTCAAGAACAACTTGGAGGGGCTGGGGATTTAGCTCAGTAGTTACAGTGCTTGCCTTGCAAGCACAAGGTCCTGTGTTCGATCCTCGGCACCAAAAAAAAAAAAGAACAACTTGGAGAATATACTGAGACCACCATCTAGAAGAAAGGAAGAAAGAGAGACAGAGACAGAGAGAGAGGAGGGAGAGAGGGATAAGTTTTACAGTATGTGACTTTATAAGGGAAAAAAGAAAGGAATATAAGAACTGGACAAGATGGTACATACTTGTAATCCCAGCTACTTGGGAGACTGAGGCAGGAGGATCACAGGTTGGAGGTCAGCCTGGTAACTTACTGAGACCTTGTCTCAAAAATAAAAAGGACTGAGGATATAGCTCATTGGTAGTATCCTTGAGTCCAATTCCAGTAACACAAAAAAAGAGAAATAAATATGTTGATTTGTATAAAAGGAAAGAAAAGGATAAACCAGAAACCAAACAGATTTTTACCTACCAGGCCTTGGAAAGAGACAGTAATAAAGACGGGGAGATAGGAATGAGTTAGCAGGACTAAGGAGAGAGTGACACTATTAAATACATTATTTTAACATACTAGTGTTTAGTAGTAGTATATAATAACCATATTACTTCACATACCAAAAAATAGTAACAGTTAAAATCAACCAGGATTAGGGTTCATTCAAAATGTAAGACAAACAGTAACAAAGGAACCTATCTACATTACAACATGAATCGTATAACCATACCAAAAGCGTTAGAATGACGAAGAAAGTAACCAATCTAAGGAACTTTGGAAACCAGTATTTTACTGAATACTGTAAGGCTAAAGATAAAAACTATACACAAATAGTCTAATTACTAAATCTGCCTTTCCTAAGGGTATAGGTTAGCAATTTCTTATTAGTGGATGTATACTCCAAAAGTGAAAACATGAGAAACAGTATGCTGTAGCTGGGCATGTAATCTCAGCTAAACTTCAGAGCCTGAGGCAGGAGGATCAAAATTTAAAGGCCAACCTGGGAAACATAGCAAGACCCTGTCTCAAAATGAAAATTTTTTAAAAGGCTCAGAATACAGCTCAGTGGTGGGGAGGTGGCCTAGCATATGTAAGGCCCTGGATTCAAACCTTGATACTGGAGGGGGGGAACCGTGGGGGGAGGGGGTGGGGGGGGCTGGTGTTGTATTAGAATAGAAAGTATCACTACAAATGCATAGTCTTTAATATATAGAGAAAGAAGTATACAACTATCCTTCAGTTCCAGGGCCACTCCCTTCCCCTCCCCTGCAAAGTAATGAAACCACTGTTCTCAAGTCCATTTTATAAAACGGCATATTATTTGCACAGAACTTACCCATATCATATCATATCCAGTACATATCATCTCTATATTATCTTTAATGCCTAATGCAATATAAATGCTATGTTAATACTTCTTAAACTACACTGTTTAGGGACTATAAACAAGGAAACAAGTCTGTACATGTTCAATACAGATGCAATTTTTCCCAGTATTTTCAATCCATGGTTGTTTAAAACCAAGCATGTGCCACTCACGTGTAAGGAAGGCCAATTGTATACATAATTTCTAGTTCTATCATTTAAAGGCCTAGGAGCAATGACATAAACAACATAAAGTAGAACTGGATGATGACCTATAGGATAAAATATATATCCACGAAGACGTATCAATAGAAATAAGTAAAGAAGAAAAGATATCTCTCCCTTCCAGAAGAATTCCAGTTAACAAATACCAGGAATAAGGAAAATTCAAAATCATTAAACAAACACCTCAGTTACAGTGGTTGCAGATAAGATTCACCAATAAATGTTAAAATCAGTGGGAAAGGGCTGAAGATGTGGCTCAGTAATGAAGTGCTTGCTTAGCACTCTATTTAAAAAAAATAAAATCAGGGGTTGGGGACTTAGCTCCATGGTAAAATGCTTGTCTAGCAAGTGCAAGGCCCTGAGTTCGATCCCCAGCACCCCAAAAATAAAATAAAATTAAATCAATGGGAAAAAGGCTCAGGAGAAATGGTATACTTACAGTCTCAAATCATCTAAAAAAATATACATCAATTACAAAAGGAAGTTCACATAGAACTCAGTAGAACCCACTTTAACAAAAGTGATCGAGGTTAAAATAGCACTAGCAATAAGGCATATTAACACCATGTCCCCCCTTCATGGTGCACTGAGGAAGGCACAACATCACTTCTGTAGTTTTCTTGTAAAATATGCATAACCTCGACCTAATCATGAGAAAACAAACTCAAAATGACAGAAATTCTACAAAATAACTCATCAGTACTCAAAAAGTATCAAGGTCATGAAAAACAAAGTAAAACTGAGAACTGCCAGAGGCTAGAGGCAGCTAAGAAGACACAACTAAATGTAATATGAGATCCTTGATTAGATCCTGGAACACAATAAAAGCATTAGGGAGGAAACTGGTGAGATTCAAATAAAATTTACAGTTTACAGTATTATGTTAATCCTAATTGCCTGGATCTGATAATTGTACAATGCTTATATAAGTTGATGGCATTAAGGAATGCTGAGTGAAGAGTGTATAAAAACTCTACGCTCTCTTCGAGGTTTTTTTTTTTTTTTTCCTTTGGCAGTACTGGAGATTGAACCCATGGCCTTCACACTGTGCTACATCCCCAATCCGACATTTTGGGGGTTTTCTGTTTTTTTTGTTTTTTTGTTTTTTTGAGACAGAATCCAGGTAAGTCACTAAATTGCCCAAGCTGGATTCCACAACTGGTGATCTCCAAACTCAACCTCCCGGAGTGCTGGGAATACAGGAATGCACCACCACATTTGGCAACTTTTCTGTAAAACTAACATTATCTTTTTTAAAAATTAAAAGTAGATAAATCAAACATCTAATTCACCCATCATATTTTCTTGCTCAGGGATGTCATCTGGAATTTAATATTCCCATTAATTTATTTTTTATTTTTATTAGTACTACATGTTTGCAGTACATAATGTTGGTACATGTACAAGTGCATAATGTATCTGAATTAGTTTTACTTCCCCTTCTCCCTCCCTCAACATTCCCATTAATTAAGAGGACCCACTAAGCAACAGCAGAACAAATTACAATCATAAAAATCAGATCTGGCATCTAATAAGTAATAAGTAAATTACCTATTCTACATTCCCTTTCTATACTTTTTTCAGTTAAAAAAAATCCCAAATGATTGGCTAGCTTTGCAGATTACTTTTTAAATGACTTAGACAGTATTTTGTTTTGATAACTTCACAGTAATCTGCAGAATGTGCCTAGATACAGTGATGGCAAACCTTTTAGAGCTCTCAATGATAATAGCACACTGCGTCACACATGCCACAGTTTTCCCACCACCAGCCTAGAAGAACCCATTTCATGTGTATTAAGCAAAAGCCTTGTTAATAATAAAAAAAAAAATCTTGGGGCTGCGGAATGTACCTAAGTGGTAGAGTAGAGCAGTAGCGTAGCATAAGCCAGGCCCTGGGTTCAATCCCCAGCCCTGAAAAATTATCTTCAACAAAGTTTATTACTTATAAAGTTATCCAACTACAGACTTCAACTTTTGTTTCACAAGTCTGCTTTCATACTAACACAAGCTGCTCCCCACAATCCAAACAACAACGTCATCATTACTGTCATTTTAAATTCCGAAAATCTGATTGGGGGGGCAGGGCTGGATACTGAACCAACGACCATGCACATGCTAGGAAAATACAGTTATCACTGGACTATGACCAAACTATGTCCCCAGCCCCAAAATCTGAACTTTAAATGATCAGCTGTTCAATGTATACAGTCTCTTTTTTTTTTCCCATTTAAAATATTAAGCAAAAATTCAGTGTTACTGTTTTGGGGGAAAAAATGCTTGGGACATTAGAATTATATTACTATTTATTATGTACATCCTCTACTAACCAGTATACAGCTCAATCAGCAACACATACTCTGAAATTCCTTTGCATCCAATGGGATTTTCAGGAGATGTTCATATGAATGAGCAGATTAAGTGACGCATCCATATTTGCTTTCTTCCCCATGCAGCACCAGGATGTCTGCTTTGGGAGTGGAATACATGACCAGCAAATAAATGGATAAGGGTCACATGTAAACAGCATGACTGGAAATTTAAGAAGCAAAATGATAAAACCCTTAGGGAAAGCAAAATTCATAAAAGTTTAGAATTACAAGCAGCCTTAATAGGCCACTTAATCCATTCCAATGACAACCCCAGACAGATGACAATCTATCCTATTTTTAAAAGCGTCCAGATTTCCAGCCTCCCTAGATATCTCACTCTGCCATACAATCCTGTCATGTGACTTGGGGGTAATATTATGACTTACTGTTCTTTGCCCTGTCTAATGCTGTATGTTCTCAAATAATCTAACAATATATTTTAACTCACTTCCAAGATACATACGTGTGTGTACAGGCACAGAATACATATGCGTATGTGCAATATATGCATAACACAGGCACCTAGTAAACTCCTGTTTGCTTGTATAAACAGGAGCTATGGAAACACACATAATCAAAGGCACATCCCTACCCCGCTCCAATCACAGAAAACTCTGAATGTCTGTAATTTTGGTCTAAAAATAAACAATGGAAATCAACTTTATAAAACCTGAAGGCAAGTTTTGTCCTACTATGATTAAAGTTTCTTTACTTTCCATACCCACTGCCCTTTTTTGAACACCGCCACCACAAGCAGAACTGTAAAAATACATATACACTAGATTCAAATAGAAAAACTTTAGCGTTTAATTTTTAAAACCAATTTGGCTAATAATCATTTTGGAAAAAGGCCCAATGAAACAGAAAATGATGACAGAGTACAGCCTGTGATAATGAATAAATAACCACTTTTAATCAAGCAGGCCAAAGAAATGATTCAAACACAACAACTCATTTTAGAACGTACTGTATATAGAATGGGGAAGTCCCACGAAGGGATGACCCAAGAACTACTTGGGGGGAAAAAAAGTCTGTCAGGAAATTCGCCAATCTATGATTCCTATTATTTCATCACCCATACCTTCAAACTGTTGCAGACTTTTAAACTAAGGCATATTCTGTCCCTGTGTTTCACAGCTCTTTTGGATAGATAGCATGTCTTTTACATAACCTCCTGGGAGAGGTAGCACCAGCTCCTGTTTTCGTGTCTCCCAGGAGCCTGACACCCATCACCATGTTCTCTGGGACAGCTCCTGTCATCATCAACATCCTCATCTCACCCTAGAGACTACACAATGAGCCTAGTCTCCGATTCTAGCAGCCCAGGCGTTATAAATGGTTATTTTATCGGGCGGGAGATTTGGAGAAAGCTTGACCACAGGATGAGCTGCTTCCCACCCAAAGGCAGAAGCGTCCGAGAGCGGGGCACCAGGGTCGCGGTTGTTCCCAGGCCCGAGAAAGCCGGGCCACAGCCCCCCACCCCGGCCCAAGTCCAGGACGGGGGAGGGGCGCTCGTTAAGGAGAAAGGGGCGGGAGAGAAGGTCAGAGAGGCGACCCCGGGGGCCGTGGGGCAGGTACAGCACGCCGCTGGAGGGGCGGGTCCCTCGGTCCCAGCCGGGGTCGGCTCGCCGAGGATCCCGGGCAGCGGGAGGCCTCCGGGGTGCCCCCCGGCCAGGAAGGTTCCGTCAGACTCCGCCCGCCGACCACCCGGGACCCCTGCAGCCGCGCTAGGAGGCGGCCCCGGAACGGCCCCAGGCGGCCTCTCCCCGCCTGCCGAGCACCTCCACAGGCGACCCAGAAGGCAAACGAGGAGGCGTTACCGTGCGCGGCAGAGGAGTGACGGGGGGGGTGGGGCGCGGCTCCGGCGACCCAAGCCCGGCTCGGCAGCGACTGTGGTAGCCTCGTCCTTTATTTTTGCTGCAGCAGCGGCGACTTGTCAAAGGGAAAGACGTAAGAAGCGGCAGCCGCGGCCGGGGCGAATCTCGCGGGATCTGGGTAGAACTCTCGCGCGGTCCCGAGCCTTCGCCCCGCCCCCAAGCCGCGCCGGGGAGGGGAGAGGGGCGGGGAGAAGGAGGGAATAAGACTGAGGCCGCGGGGCGGAGGAGGGAACCGGAGAAGGGGACAGGGGGAGAGACCCGGGGGTGGGGAGAGACCCGGGGGCGGGGAGAGCTGGCCCAGCTCGTGGGTAGCTGGGACGCGGCTCAGCCCTCGCGGATCCCGGACGGCGCGTCAGTGCTCGCGACGCGGACTCTGCCGACGAAACACAATTGGGGGCGTCTCACAAAGAGTGGGAGCAGGGCGGCCAGCGAGCGCGCCCCGTTTTCCTCGTGGTTCGCGAGAAAAAGCCCGGACGCCGGGCTTTTTCCCGGACGGAGGGACACGTGGAAGGACCGGCGGCGAAGCCGGCTGGCCACATCTTCTATCTGGGCGGCGCGCCGGGCTCCGCGCTCTTTATCGCGCCGCACGGCCTGGCCGCGCCCTGGGCGTCAGGTTCAGTCCCGCAGAGCCGAGACTCCGCTGGTTTCCTTTTTTGCTGAGGTGCCCTGAAGTACAGAGTCCTGTCAGTGGTTTACAGATTTACATCCTCTGTCGTGACGCTGATCTCCACAACGAAGCCCCGTGAGAGGAAAGACACTGTCACGGTGGGCGTCGTATCCACAGTTGGTTAAATTGTTGAATGAAGAATATGCCCGCTCCTGTTTTACTCTAAGCCGCCCACCTTTCTAGCCACCTCCCCGGTGTCCTTTGTCAGAATATTCTGAGCATCTGTTCATGTGAAACTGATGTGAGGATGCGGGGACAAAATATGGAGCAGGTCTTTACCATCCAGAGACATAAGAGGAACGCACAAATAATACACAAACCATGTGTCCCTAGTGTAAAAAACCATGGTGCGGCAGAAGACGGAGTACTCGTCCATGGTTAAATTGGATATATTTATATGTATCATATGAAGCAATTTAGTCCAAGAGTTAAGAGATACGGGCTTTACTCTCAGACACTAGTGAAAATTTCAGAATCTCACCAAGTGCACGATCTCTCTGAACCTGAGTTCCTTATCTCCCAGTTTACGATATTAGTTCTCCTTACACGGTTCTTCTGAGGAGTAAAATATATGTAAAGGTCCTAGAGTACACACTAAGGCCAGGCATAATGGCGCATGCCTGTAATTTTAGCACTCTGGGAGGCTGACGCAGGAAAATTGAAAGTTCAAACCCAGCCTGGGCAACTTTATGGCTTAGGGAGATTGTATCTCAAGCAAAAAATAAAGTAAATTTTTAATAGGCTGGACATACAGCTTAATCACCAGTATTAAAAAAGAAAAAATATATGCATTAAGTGGTAGATCTTGGCACGGTGATACCCACCTATAATCCCAGCTACTCAGACGGCTGAGGCAGGAGAATTGCTTGAGCTGTTGAGTCCAAGACCAGCCTGGGTAACACAGACAGACGACATCCCATTAGAAAAAACAAAAGGTAGGTTTTAGGAAGTATCTATTTATAAAATGTGTATCTATTTCTACAAAATCAAATGTGAAAGAACAGGTATAGGTGAAGCGATGATGTCATTGTTGATGGTACTTCATGATCTGGGTGTTGTGTATGTGTAAAGCTGACTCAAGACTAGCAACCCAATTAGATGCATTTTCAAAGTAGGTCCCCAAGACAGTTCTTCAGATCATTTTTAAAGTGACCAAGTCATTTTCAAATGTCGACCAAGATAAAAGCTACATTGTACCCTGAGTTTTGCCCATAGTGCCATTAGTAGATTAGAGATTAAGCTAGTGAAGGGGGCAAGAGGGGAGAAAACCAAGATGTATCATGTACAGGTACAAAATAACCATGTTGATTATGATCATTATGTATACAATGTACCATTACATGTTCTTGGTAAAAATAAAAAATTAAAAAAGAATACGTTGAACAAGAAGTGGATTAAAATAATCAGAACTATGCTTTTAAAATAAAAAAAAATTTGCAAAGTTAACTTGTATATATTTTGTTCTCAGTCATTCATTCTTCTGAAAAATCGAATGAATTCAGAGGGCATTTGGTCTGCTTTTGTTTCAACTGCAGGCAGGGGAACAAAAGGATACTATGTGAGCATTAAGGAAAAAATTGTTGATTGTTATTAACAATTTTTATACAGAGAATGAGTCATTTTGGGTGATTAAAAATTTTATGAAAAATGTCGAGCACTAAATGTGCTTATTCTGCTTTTAAGAGAAAATAAAATTAAAATATTCTTTAAAAAAAAAAGCAACCCTCTCGTCTTTTTATGGGGGGGGGGAGTTGTACTGGGGACTCAGCCAAGGGCCTTGCACATGCTAAGCATTGCTTCTAACACTGAACTATACCCCCAAACTCTTGTTATCCTCATTTTAACTTCTTGATGATATAGTCATCTATGGCACTCACAAACATCTATGACATTCTATTTTTCTTCAGTTTCTAAAACTGTACCGTATTCCTTTTGTCCACTCGCTTTCAAGAAAAGGCATAGAGCTTTAAAAGCCAATTGAAAGATTCCCTCCTTTGTCCTCTCCCTAGTTTCCACCCCATCAGGGCTCTGTGCAAAGGAGAACCAAATACAATTTAAGTCCGATTGCATATAATTGTTAAATACACTTAATGTCAGCAAGTAAGCCCCAACTACTCCCCACCCTCACCTTGACCACATCACTCCTTCATACTTCAGTCAACATCTGCTGGAGCCTTGTAGTCACCATCTTTCTCCCAACTCTACCACTCTGTTTTCTCTAGATCACCCTTAGAGAAAGTGCTGGAGACAGAAGTGCATGGCGGGATTGCAAAGCCAAGGCCTCAGCATTACAGGCCTTGCCCTGATCGTCCTCTGAGCAACATAATCTGGCCACACCAAAGACACATCTTCCTCCCTTCACACGTGACAGTCCCCTCCATCTCAAGTAGTTACCAGATGGAGCCCAAAGAGGTCCCCCAAAGAGGAGATAGGAATCTCAATTCATGCTCCCCCACATACCCACAGAGCAGATTCTTGACTCTTTGTGGAATTGCAGGACTCATCAGTGAGAGCAATAAACAAATTTATTAGGCAGAATCAAAGAAGTACACACTCAGAAGGGAGTGTGGGCACTCGAGGGCAAGGCGCACTATGGTCTAGGGTTGGAGGTACCTTTGTGGTCTTGGGTGTGTCCTCAAAACAGATGATCTAGGATGTGTAAACCTGATATCAGGCCACCCTTTCCCAGACTGGGTTAAAATGCAAACCATTTGCATGTATTTGAAGTTTGGCCATGAGGTACCAGGCCTGGCCTGGAGCAGTCAGAAGGACTCAGGGTATAAGTTTGTTTTGCCCTTGTCACTGGGCTCAGGAGACAAATATCTCTGAAAACAGCAAAGAGCTGCAGAGCAGGAATCCATGCACAGGGGTCCTGGTATCTCCTGAAAGCATGGCCTCTGGGCCCTCAAGTTACACAGCATTTCTTAGCCTAGTCTCACACCTCTGAATGGGAGTGATAAATGAATTTTCTGCTTGCCACAAGAATATTAGGAGAGTCAAATAACAAAGTATTTTATCAGTTTAAAGCACTTACATAAATGTGAAGGATGATCATTCAATCTCTTGGCAGATCTTTGTTGAATGCCTGTCATTGGCCAGGCACTGTGCAAGACATAAAATATACTACTGAACAATTTTAATGCCTAGCCCTTGGGGTGCTTATGATCTAATGGGAGGAAATAGGAAGAAAGCAGATAATTGTAATACTTTGTCAGGAAAGTACAAATGACAAGGGTGCAGCGGGACAGAGCTATCTAGAGGAGGGGCAAAGAAGCTGAAAGGCTTTTTGGAGGAGGTTTGGAAGAATAACACACATAATGAGGGTCCAACTCATTTCATGAAGAGTGATTCCTAAATCAACTCCCAAATAATTTCAACAAATTGCTCTGTTGAGGGCTGTGAATTCTGTTTTGTCCTAATAAAACGCATATCTCCTAAACTACTAGACTACTAAACTACTAGAAAAGATATGGAGTCATTATGTATACCCATTAGCTTTGAAGAAAGATGGGATTAATGGAGGGAAAAATCAGCAGTATCTTAATTAGAAACATTTTGTTCTTAACAGCTTGTATTTAAACACTGGAAGAGTAGCATGAATTCTATCTCACAAGCTTGGTCCCCAATAGTTCCCCTCAGCCAGTCTTTCTGATCCAGGTAATATTGCAGATCAGAGCCCAAGAGATATTTCCAAAGCATGACAATAATACTATATTTATACACTACTTATTTACAAAAAAGACTCCCTGTCCTCCTCCCTGTGGTAGGGATCACGCATGCTAGGGACTCACCCTATCACTGAGTTACATCCCCAACCCAAGATAGCTATCACCACACTACTTGTCATCATGTTCTTTACAAAGAAACTCCAAGAGAGTGTTATCAGTCATTTCTCACATTTATTGAATAATTACTATGTATAATATATAATATGGTAATGACAGGCTGCACAGAGTATGTCCATGCTAATTAGGGGGTCTTAAAACTGAAGACGGAGATAAATATCCATGAGAAGAAAACTAAATAATCAGCAATTGCATCCCTCTCTCCCTATAGTAGATTCTATTCCTCTATATTTGTTACTGGTTATATAAACAAAAACTGTAAATTTAGGTGACTTACTTCTGAAACTTGTTTCTGCTATGGCAGGCTATCAACGAAAGGCAGGATTTTTTTATAACTTGATATTTGTAGATCTATGATAGGTAATTTCGTAGGCTCTCATGAATGCTTCATCCTTTAAACAGCACAAATGTTTCACTTGTCTCTCCATACAGGTAAAATTTGAAATCAGCCAAACCCATAGGTCAATTAAAATTCATTTCAGAAGACAGGTTTACACATAAATAGCCATCAGTACAAAGTAACATCATATGGACTAAAAGAAAGTACAGAAAAAATAAATATTTTCAGAACTTAGAAAAATGAAGAGACTGTTGGAAAGAAAGAATCATCCAGGTGGCAGAATTAGAGAGAGGAGCTCATAGCTAAATAAAGTTACAAAGTCTGATAATAATGTATTCTCAAACCAAACCAACCTCCAAACCAAAAGTTGCCTAAAATTTTTGTTAAATGTATCTACATAAGAGAACACATTCATTACCTCCTTTCTCACTAACAGATAACTGATCTGCCAAAAAGTTTTGAAGAGAAGCGGGGATACTGAAAATAGAACCACAAGATTGGCACATAGTTCTTTTGGAAATAGAGTTCCTTCTTGCTAAATGCAAACCTTACAAGTATTCCTATTTAGAATCCGTATCCTAAGTGAAATATCGCATATACCGAGACAAGTCACCATCTAAACAATTAAAACCTTCTTTTAATAGCTGTTCCTTAAGCCTACAATGCAATAACCATTTTTAAACACATTATTTTTACAGCAGTTCTTTTCATTAATACGCAACTGTATGGGGCGGATGCAGATGAACATTTTCTCACTCAGCAGCAGGGAATAGAATGTTGGTGCTGGGGAAGAAAAAAAAATTAAATTACAGGGAGGAAATGGCCTCACAGAAAGAGGGAGAGGGAAGAAGGTGAGAACTAACATTTATAGAGCGCTATCTATGCCAGGCCCTGTGGCACTGTGATAGCAGTGAAAAGATACAAGAGTTTTCCCTTTTCCCTTTATTAAAGAATTGCAGAGCTTACAAGAAGGATATTTGAATTCCAGCAGGATAGATCAGAGATGGTTAATAAGAAGTGGGGTTTTGAAGATTGAGTGCTTCACTGTGGACATGTGGGAAGAGCGAACAGCATGCATGAAAATGCATCAGGATTAGCGGGTATTCCAGTTTAGTTGTACCTCTGTGGTACTTAAATTATCCAAAGTTTCTAGTTGCAAGTGACAGAAACTCAACTTGAACCTGCTTAGGTAAAAATGAAAGGGAAGATTTAGCTCAGGGAATCCCAAGAAGGGGCTAAACATCAAACAAGAGTGAGGTGGTGAACTGCAGCTTTGGGAACTTTACATTTTACCACTTCCATTCCCAGAAAGGGACTAGTCCTCTGTTTTTTGCTTGTTTTAATTTTTTATTTGTTTTTGTTTTGTTGTTTTG